>VMBQ01013507.1:0-16724 GCA_007657795.1 Dreissena rostriformis | reverse complement strand
CTGTTTGCCAAGGCCTTTTTCTAGACGCTAGGCGTAAATGGGTTTTAAAAAATAAATAGCGTTTGTAACACTTTCTTCGATAATTTGGAAAATGCGTTTATTCCTTAAACAGTGTTTAACATACGCTCATAAATTCAAAAGACCGTGTGGCCAAGTAGTAGAGCATTGCATTTTGCTTCCAACGTTTCCGGATTTGAATACAGGGTCTGGCCTAAAATATTCACCTTTTTCAACTGTTATGTTTTAATATACTTGAACGCAAGAATCATATACGACTATTGTTAATAAATGAAACATAGTCACATATTTTCATAATCTTTATGACATTTATTACAGTTATGACATTAATGAACTTCAATTATAAAAGCCTCTTAACTAAAAAGCGAGAATATTTATATTCAAAAAATGACGTTAAATTTAAAACAATGTCCATTCGAACCAACTATCCCCCGGAATAAACTTTGGGACGAAAAGTCCCTTGCGGGTATTCATTACAATTGCGGTTTTCATCACTACTGCGGATATTCATCTCTACTTTGACAGGATTTTGTTTTCTTTCAGACGTACCTCATTTGGCATCCACGCCCTAATAGACAGTTGCAGAATGACCCGGAGATGGTACAACATCTTCGTGAGTTTATATTATAGCTAGAAAAAACCTATTACAATACTGTTAAAAAACGACCTTTGTCGTTTTTTGGCGTTCTTTGCTTCACCGAACTTTGGTGTCATTTGTGTCGTGTTCTGAGAAAACTGGGCATAATGCTTGTGCGTAAATTGTGATCCAAGATTAGCCTGTGTAGTACGCACAGGCTAAACAGGGACGACAATTTCCGCTTTTATGGATTTTTTTTTTTAAATGATGTCTCTTCTTAGAGAAAATCAAGTTGAGGCGGAAAGTGCCGTCCCTGATTAGCCTGTGCGGACTGCACAGGCTAATCTGGGACGACATTTTACGCGCATGCATTATGCCCAGTTTTCTCAGAACGTGACTCATTTACACAAACTATGGTGTAACCACGGTAATACCATAGTGCGGTCAACCAATTAACGCACTTTGGTATCAACCCAACATTGGTATTGAATACTAAAATGATTACAGCATTATTTAAGCATATGTAAGTAACATTTTTCCTGTCTGAAATGTCTAAAAAATTTGGAATTGTATTATCATCAATCTTAACCCAGGGGTTTATCATTGTATCAAATGTCATATTGTGTCGTTTATAAGGCCTCGCTCTGGGAAAACTTGGCTTAATGCATGTGCGTAAGGTGTCGTCCCAGATAAGTCTGTGCCGGTATATGACAATCCACTCTAGGCGGACTGCACATGCTAATCTGGGGTGACACTTTAATCCCAGTTTTCCCAGAACGAGGCTCAATTAAATAATTTTCATGAAAATCTGTTGAATGTAGGTCAGGTGAACTTCACATGTGGGCCCATGATGAAAGTTGATTTTGAGAAGAGAAAGGTCGTCCTCCCAAACATCCGGCACACAGAGACCACGGTTGCGCGCGCAAGCTACATACACCCGGCACGCTTCGGGGAATTAGCCCCCGACTACACGAAGCCGAGAGTAAAACACAGATCTGACAAAGCAGTGAGAAGAATTGGTACGGTGGTTCTGCACTGTCTTTTTATTCTTTTTCTTTATGTGATTTTTTCGGATTCAATATATATATGACGACATTGAAGAGCGACTTTTTCTAGTATTGCTGTTCCGGACAATCAAGAATATGCATTATAATTGTTTTCTGATAATTATAGGCTATGGTGTGCCGTGTGTCTTTATTTGCTCACCGTTTGCAGTATTGACCTTTAGTTCAATGCCTGCGAATATATCCCTTTTCATGCTGGGAAATTTGTCGTATGCTAAAATGTTGTCTGCTAAATTTCTAAAATTATCATTTTCTTTGTGTTTTTTCTAAAGAATACTGTCAGAATAGCAAACAGTTTGGATCCTGATGAGACGCCACGTTCTGTGGCGTCTCATCTGGATCCAAACTGTTTGCAAAGGCCTTCAAAATCCGGTTCCAGCGCTCAAAGGGATATGCCAATACAGTATTACAGTACAAAATGTAATTGTGTTACGTTTTAGTTAACGGTATGTGGTTAATAGTTGTGTCAGATAATTTGATAGTTTGACAAAACATCGTAAGATTTTATTATTATGATAGATACGTTTCACTTTTTGATATTTTATAAAATCTTTCTTAAATCAGTCTAATTTTCTTTCTTTCAGTTCCGATGTAGTATCAGGTTATTGGCCGGTTATCGAGCAGTAGAAGCTAGTTTGGACAGGATTTGAAATGATTTATGAATTGACTTTTGAAAATAATATTTACAACTGTTATTTTATCATTTTAATCAAAAACAGATATAAAGAAATACTAACAAACGTCCGTTTCCTTTTTTTATGTTTTATGTGTATTTTTTGATTGCGTAATTATTATGCAATTTGCATGTTTTATATTTTTTTCTTTTCTTAATTATGTTCGTGTACGCAATGAAATCTGAGTCCAACGTTACATTTTGCGTGTTGTGTATATGAGATTAAAACAGCGCAAAGTGGCGCCCTATGCATGGGAAATGGGGAACTCTGATTTAAATGCAGCATTATTTGCACTTCTGTATATCTCGTTTGTATCGATGTTATAAATCCACTACCATAAACTATCGTTCTCATCCAAAAAATATTCATAATCGTTTTTGAGCGAAGAAAAGAAAAATGGGTTTCTAATTTAAACCGCTAAAAAATGGAAGATTTGAACTATTTTTTGTTGAATAAAATTGCTGCCTTCCCCAGGATTCGAACTCGTGGCCTTTGTAAACAAAATCAAACGCGCTTCATCTAGACAAATCAGGTTTTTAAACATAGAATTATGATACTATTATTATAATATGAATACATTTGCTTTCTTCCTCAGAATTCGAAATCGTGGCCTTTGGGGGCAAAATCGAACTCGTTAATTGAAGACAAATCAGGCTTTTAACATTGTTCTACTGTACAATATCGATGAAAAGCGTTACAAACTCATTATTATTTTAGAGATTTCAATTGATTCTAATCCGCAATAATAAGCCATTTTTAAACATGTTATAACTGAGGAACGTTATTTCGCTTGTTATCCCCACGCTTTTTGAAAAGCGTGGGGATATTGTGGTTATCTCCGCCATCCGTCCGTCCGTCCGTCCTGGCCACTATCTCCTCCTACACTATAAGCACTAGAACCTTGACACTTACACACATGGTAGCTATGAGCATTTGTGCGACCCTGCACTATTTGGAATTTTGATCTGACCCCTGGGTCAAAAGTTATGGGGGTTGGGGTGGGATCGGGTCAGAGATTTTCAATCATTTTTATCCCCACGCTTTTTGAAAAGCGTGTGGATATTGTGGTTATCTCCGCCGTCCTTCAGTCCTGGCCACTATCTTCTCTTATACTATTAGCACTAGAACCTTGAAACTGACACACATGGTAGCTATGAGCATATGTGCGACCCTGCATTATTTGGAATTTTGATCTGACCCCTGGGTCAAAAGTTATGGGGGTTGGGGTGGGGCCGGGTCAGAAATTATCACTCATTTTTTTAGGTTATTTTACATTTACTTCTTCATTTCTACACCGATTCACTTCAAATTGATACTGGACCTCTCTTATGACAATACGGTCAATCTCAACCATGCATGGCCCCATTCCCAACCCTGGGGCGCCCCGCCCACATAGGCCACACCCACCAAAAATTGCCATTTACTATAATTTCTTCATTTCTACACGGATTCACTTCAAATTGATACTGAACTTCTCTTATGACAATACGGTCAATCTCAACTATGCATGGCCCCATAACCAACGCTGTAGTGGCGTCCACGCTCGACTTCCGGCCCCTGTACCGCTCCTGGGCAGCCGCATCCAGTCGGCATAACGTCTGCAATAGACTGAACACATGACAAGCATGTCTCCGCGGCTTTCTCGAACATTACCGCCACATATGAATAACAACATGCAATACAAAACAAATATGATCATATACGTAGGAGGATTCTATGACTTCATTGCGTCCCATCTGAAAAAAACTCGCCGCACATTCTTTGTACAATCATACAATCTTAAAAAGAACTTATAATATTCAATACTAAACAAGGAGCACTTAGGGTATTGTCCCTTTTCAAGAAACAAAACGCTAATTTGAATATTTCAACTTTTGTACGTGACTCTGGTCTTATTAAGAGAGTCCTTTTGTTGTACATATCCATAATTTTCAGTTTGTAGAAATAAAACATGGAACATAACATATGAAAACCACGATCAGTATTGGTCCCTTTTTGAACTAACCTTATACGCCGAACGTGGGAATCGATCCGGGATCCTCTCTTAAGGAGAGCAGTGGCACTTTCGCGTATTGTTTTATGGGATACCAAAGGTGTCTAAACTTCTTTTTTTGCTACAGCAGAAAAATCCTGCTCGAGCAGCATTTTTTTTTTTGCTACAGCAGAAAAATCCTGCTCGAGCAGCATTTTTTTTTAGATTAAGCCCTTGAACCCGTCAGCCAATCCGTAGAGGTAGCTTATGTCGTCTGTTTGTAAGCTCAAATTTGATTGGATGACGGGTTCAACGGTTTAATCTAAAAATAAATGCTGCTCGAGCAGCATTTATATGCTGCTCGAGCAGCATTTTTCTGCTGCAGCAGAAGTTAACGTTTAGACCCCTTTGGTATCCCATATTGTTTCGTGTCATTGTGATGGTTTTACCTTTGGTTAGACATAGGGGGAGGGCTTTGTCATAGAAAATATTCGTTTTGATACTAAATCTCGAAAAAAATTACCCGAAATCAAATAAACTTCATATGCAGATTATGCATGATTATCATGCAGTTAAGGAGATAATTTTGAACATGAACGTTCAACAAACATATAAAGTAAGCCATATACTATTAAAGGGAATTAAAGTAAATATTCAGTTATGTGTAAATTACTATTTATTGCGTATAAATGTACATGACCAATTTTATGTGACTTGCAATTTCTTGCGTTAATGTGTTGTTTATTTAATGGTAGTGGAACAAATGCCTGTCGTTCTTGTTAACATCGGCGAACATAAAACAGTGGGAATATTTACAAGACAAACGTTTCACTCTCACGGGGACAATTCTTGAAGAATTTAAGCTAAGTAATGCTCGATTGGTAATTGTCGGCTCGGGTACTACTTTAAAGCTCCCCGGTTACTCTTAAGCATACAATACTGTACCCCGGGTGAGGAAAATATCTTTAAAGGCACCCGTCAATATAAGACTGTATCCGAGTTTTATTCCGGCCCGAATCCGATGTCGTAAAACGCGCTTCCGAATTACGTTACACAATGCTCTTTTAACAAAACCTGCTTCAACATGCTTTTTGAGTATGAGTTTCGATAATTGAGTGGTCATTTTACAGAAAATTAAAATAAGTATGAACATGATAAATTCGAATAAAAAAAGCCGACAACTACCAATTTAGCGTGAGTATTCCCGGGTACGTTTAAGTATATTTGCCGTACCCGGGGTACATTGAAGTATACTTAAAAGTACCCGAGGTGCTTTTAAGTTGTACCTGAGCCGACAATGACCAATCGAGCATAAGTAAAAAATGTCACGCAAACATGCATAGCAGCTCGGAATTGTGGGTTTGTATCTTACTTACGGTTTTCAGCCGCTTTTGCCGGAGCTTCATGTAAGAAGGCGTTGTTCTTTACGAACGTGTAAATATCGTACACTTCCCTTCAATTGAATACTAGCAATTACAGTATAAGCTTGATAAAGATAAATGAAGTGATAATAGTGTACGGTCTATCCTTAATTGCCCAACAATGTGCAATCTGATAGCAAAGGCGGAATAAATTTTCAATAACAAGCACACGCTGTTAAATTGTTAACTGCCGGAAGTTAATTCTAAGTGTGCAGTTTGTTGTTTTTTTTGTGGGTTTTTTGCGGAATATATCATGAGTGGTATTTTTTGAAAATCATCGTGAGAAATAATTCGACGGTTTTCTAAAAAACGATAGCTGGCTGTTTCAGTTTCTGTATAGCCTGTATAGCCTTCTACGTTGACATTATTTAAAAAAAAAAAATTATCACCATCGGTTATGGTGAGGAAGGAAAACACATTTAAAATGTGCGCCCGCAATTGACCTGTGCTCTGGTTTACAACTTTAATTCATGACAGTGTAACTTAATGAACTAGTAGATAAAGGCGATATTTTTTGTTTGCAAGCTTAAATGGCGGACAAAGTGGAAAGCACGGGGCAATTGTCGTTTGCCGATCTTGGAATCGTCGCTCCGAAAAAGACCGGAAACACGTGCTTTGGAAAGGTACGGTGCTTTTATTACTCGCAATGATATTTCCCTTTCTTACCGATGTTTTTTTTTGTGTATGCATGACTGTTTGTTATCGTATTTACGCGTTTGTGTTGTGTTAAGATCTGCTCTATGAAATATATCAGCTACAGTTGTAAAAGCAAATAGTTTAAAGCAGTAAATAGTAAAAGTAGATAATAATTAACCAGCTAAAAAATAAAACGCGATCCTGAGCGACGTTAAACAAATATACTGGAACTGAGCGACGTTAAAAAAATATACTGGAAATTATCAATTTTAGTAATAAAAGATTTGCTTTGTAATTTTCAATTATGAAAAACACATTTCTCAGATAATGTTACACTATAAAAAATATTCACCCATAGTTGTTTATTTCCAAAATGATATGTCGTTTTCATTTTAGACTTTTGTGGTTAAATTGGGAGATACACAGCGATAAATGGCACATTATTCCTTAACTAACGAATTTGCATGATGTTTTCTCACGTGAGTAAGGCTGGAAGAATATCTTTGCGGTTATCCGACCTTCTCGGTTATTTTCTTGCTGAAGATGATAAGAAAAACATGATAAGGGAAAACAATACGTTGTACGACATTTGTTTCAATTCATTGTAAAACCATATATCAATGATACGATAAACTGTGTTACTTTTCCTGTTATCAGTAAAGTTATCTTATTTCCAACCTGAAATGCACATCATACGTGATAACGATGATAACAATAATAGCAAAGCAAACATCCTAAGTATAAGTACTAGTAAGATGGGTAGAAGTTAGAGTAATAGCAGCAAAAGCAGTAGCAGCATTAGCAACAGCATTAGTATAAGTAGTAGAAGCAGTGCTGTAGTTGTAGTAGTAATTATATATCATTCGTAAAATAGGAAAACAGGGGAAAGTGATACTCGAGTTTTGTGCTCTAAATGCAACGACTCTTTAGGTTGTTTTCAAGTGGGTCATTGAGATAAAATGTAAAATAAGCGGAAACATATATACATTAATCTCCACCGTGTCGACCCGGAAGTAATAACTTAATTACTCAAGTGCGCGAATGTCATGATACTTTAAGAATGCTTTTGATACTTTTCACATTTGTTTCATGTAGATTTTCAATTATGATACATATATAAAAATCCTAATATTGCAGAACTTGTGTTTCTTTATTAAATGCACAGTGATGACGACTAAAGGGAGTTATTTACCATTCTATGATACCGCGGCTGTCTGCAAAATGCCATCCTCCGTGTATTTGATTAATTGAGCCGCGTTCTGTCCAAACTGGGTTTTATGCATGTGTGTAAAGTCTCCGCCCACATAAGCCTGTTAGTCCACACAGGCTTATCAGCGACGACGTTTTCTGTATTTAAGGACATTTTCGTTTAAGGGAAGTCTCATCTAAAAGAAAATCCACTTTAGGACGAAAGTGTCGTCCCTGATTAACCTGTGTGGACTGCACAGGCTTATCGGGAATGACACTTTACGAACATGCTTTAAGCCCATTTTCCCAGAACGAAGCTCAATTGTTCTCTCAATACTCTCTGTATAAGTGAAGAGGCCTTGTACTAACAGATACGAAGCTGGCACAGTCTCACCAAGCTGGAGATTGCTTTCCTCGTGACGTCACTGGTCGCCATTGTTTGCGTCATTGTGGTTACGTGCATCCGGATCTCGGATATACCCAAAGACGACCCCGATTTCACATTCGCCATTCTCGTGATCGTTAACGCAGGTACGAAAACTGTGTTAGAGTTGGTGTGGGGTGTTGGGTTAAAGCGGATTATGAAACAGGTAATTATTGAAGTAGAGGCTGATTGAAAATACAATTTAAAAGTGGGGACTGGAAACATGCTATTGTTAAAAGGGAATGATTTACACATATGCTGCCTCGAAGATGCAAAACGAATTCATAAACGGGTCGCACAATCGAGTGTGCGTTGTGTTTTTTGAGACCTTTCATGAGTTTGTTTGGTTGTTTTTGGGGTGGGGTGGTTATATCTGGAATGTACATTTTAACAAATGCACACTCGAATAAGGTTTACGATGACTGTGTTAGATTGTGTGTGGTTGTTGGGATTGAAACAGAGGTTTGTTATAGGCGATACTTGATGCAAAGCCATATTGAAAATACAATTTAAAAGTGGGGAATGACAAGATTCTTTTGTTTGAAAGGGATCGATTTACACATAGGCTACATCGACAATCCGAACACGAATTAAGGACGGTGGCGGGCGGGCGGAACAAGCTTGTCCGGGCCATAAATATGTCGTTCATTGTCAGACTTTAAAATNTTTCTCGTATGACCCCCTCCCCCAATTGATGCAACAAAAACAACGTGTCAACATGTGACCCAAAAAACGCACATGGTTGCCGGGTTATGGCACCCTTTTTCCGTAGAAATGCAGCAAAAACAACGTGTCAGAAAGTACTTTAGATATTATTGTGTCCAACATGGCAACATGGCATATTATGTATGTAACATAAGTATGTTCGTATCAATTGATATATATGGAAGTAAGTATTTCATTAAGACACAGTTTTCTTTCCACACATTCTAATCACTTATTTATTACTCAATGCGTTTTCTGAATGAAAAATGTAACCACATTACTTTCCATAGAAAATTCAATTAGACTGTGTTTTTAGCAAACGGACTGATGTCTATATGAAACCTGAAAATATAGAGTATTAGTTAGACGGTTGTTAATTTATAATGTACACACACATTTATCAATAAACGCCATCAATCATTTTGGCAGTTATCCACTGTTTCCAGTACAGTTGCAAGTTGTCTGTATATTGAACTGATAAGATAAGATAAGGATTACCGCAGCAGGTTGCTAATACACAGTGTACAATGCCGCGGTTTTATATGGTTTCCGAATTTGAAATACAACGATTTCTAGCGCCGTTGACGTTTTAATTGAATAAACCTTCGATAGAGACGACACTGTGATTTTATTGAATGGAAAAAAATCGAGTTAAACGAACAAGATAATACCAATTATTCAATAATAAAATACTTCACTCGCATCACTCGGCAGTTAATTAAGAAACGTTTAAAAAATAAATATGACGCAATTAAATAGTATTAACGGTTTGAATTTAACGGACAATTACCATAGGCGCGTCCCTATGGAGAACCTGCGTATCATATTTCAAGTGTAGTATGTGATTTAAAAAGGATCGAAATTGCGCCAACATTTCATAACGTGCCTTGCAATATTGCATCGTCTTTGGGGGTCAAACTTGTATTTTTACTGTAAGTACCAATAATATTTACATTCAATGCCTTTACACGAGATTACGTTGTGCATGAAACCAAAGTTTATATACATACATAATGTTTTCAATATAATATTTATAAAAAAGTAAATAAATGAAGATGGTTAAAGTTTGTATCTACTTAATATATGGGTAGTAATAGATGGTAATGTGTTATATTGATAGCTGGCTGTTTAAAATTTGGGATAATTGTACCAGTACAATTAAATGAAAACGCCATTTTAATAAATAACCTTTGTACTGCGTAACATCAATATAAGACTAGTGTAGTAGTAGCTTCCTCTTGAAAATGCATTATCACATAACACAAATTGTAGCCGTATGAAATTGTTATTAGGGAAACCACACTTGCCTTTTTTAATTTTTATGTGTACGTATCAAAGACCTATCAATGTATATTGATAGCTCTTTGGTACGTATGTAATGGTTAATGGAGTGTTGAGTACACGGGGTACTTTTAACATGTACCTGATCCGAGAACGACCAATTAAGCGTTCGGAATCAGGAATTAACCCCTGAAAAATAAATTGCTAAGAGGGCCTAATTTAATTTCTTGCATTCATATTGCGCGATAAAATAGTGTTCGTTGCTTAGTTTTATCATTTTTGTATGTTACTTTATCAGTATTATTTAAAGAAAATCACCCTGGGTAGGGGGTATTGCTTGTTTATCGTATTAACAGTGTGATGCGGTTTTTTGAAAACGGAAGTCAGTCAGTCAGTCCATTATCAGGACAAGCAATAGAACACCGACAATAATTTGTTACATTGACGATCAAATTAAGGACCTTAAAAATATATGCGCTTCCGGTCAAGCAATTCTAGGCGTAGACAAAACATACAATCTATGCGAAATGCACGTGACGGTTACATGTTACAAACAAATATCTGTATGCAAAGTCACTTCAAAGGATCATCCTATTTTCATTGGACTCATGTTCATCCATGACAACAGTGATGTTGAGACGTTTTATAACACTTTGTTGACGTCTTAACACAAGTTAAATGACGTGAAAAAAACAATAATCCGCCATTGCACAAGCTACGATTATACAAGATCAACGAATAGTTCGCGTTTGTAAATAATTGTTAATAATTATATACGACACAAAAATTACAGAAAAATACAATAAAAATAAAAACATGAATAACAATACGTAAACTGAAATCAAATTCATATGTCTTTTTTGCTTTTTAATTGTTAGAAGATTATTAATTTCGATATATCATTCTTTCCTTTCATCAACTTCTGTCAATTCGGCCACCCCTAGAAAATAGA
This sequence comes from Dreissena rostriformis, assembly GCA_007657795.1. Lineage (NCBI taxonomy): Eukaryota > Metazoa > Mollusca > Bivalvia > Myida > Dreissenidae > Dreissena > Dreissena rostriformis. The sequence continues at coordinate 5,812 of VMBQ01013507.1, read as the reverse complement.
CATTAAGAAGTTTTTCTTATAAGTTGTGCATCAGTTATCAATAAAAATGCAGTTCATTTTCACTAATTTAAGTTGCATTAAGTAAAGTGTTTGGAAAACACGAGAACTGACTTGACATCACTCATTGATGGACACATTGTATAAATACGAATCCTGTTATAATTTATTTGATGTAAATATTATGTTTATTGTTTTAATAAAAAATATGTTATTCTCTGCTGCGGCCGAATACACTGGACTACAGGCTAATGAAAACTAACACAATTTACACAATACGAATTGTTAATATCCCATGTAAATAACCCATTTACAATGTCCGTCAAGTGCATGAATATGGATATGTTAGCCGCGTTGAAACGGTGTATATGTGTAGCTGTATTGGAAGTATTAAATCAAACAACACCCGCTGACTAAAGCTGGTGGGGGTCTGATGACATGATAACGGATTAAAGGCCACGTATCAGGATTAATACATGCATCGAGTTCATCAGATCGTATATTTTACTTTTAAGAGGTCGTATTCGGGGACAATTAAAATTAATATTGTGTGCCAGTCTCGTCTAGTATTAACATACAAGCACAATGCTTTTGTATAATTATGCGCGAAAATAACTGTATTTTTTAACATTCAACAATTCCACATTAAGTTGTTCATTCATCAAATGTGCCATTATAAGAGTTCAAAATTAATTATAATGCAAATTAATATCGATCACTTAATTTAATAGGAATGTATGTTTTAAAGAGAAATATTGCTTAGCATAGATTATTATTAATGGCAAATTGTTGAGATGTATCTAATTCCAGTCATGCGTTTTGTTCTTTTATTATTGATTTATTCGTCTTTATAAAATTTTAACTGTTTTGCTAATTTTGCCATTTAATTTCTAGTCTTTTTCTACCATGTCTTGTTCTTCTTCATTTTTCTACTCACACTTTTGGTTATATTTCTACTAAAATTTAAATGCATATTTTGTTGCTCAAATGCATTCTGAAAATTCATTGTTCATTTCGCATGTTTAATTCCTGTACACTTCTTTTTAATATCTTTGTAATTGTTTAGCATTATTGATGGGTACCTTACTTTGTTTGAATTTGCTGTTTTCAAAATATTTCTGTTAAATCTTTAAAGACGTTTTGTATTGTTGAATCTATAAAGAAGTTTTGTATTGTTCGTCATGTTTGCAAGATATGTATGGAATGATTTGTACATGTCAAAACATTTGTAAGAATTTGTTGTTCTTTCATCTTTCTATATATATGTAAGTTCATTTTTTTTTCTCAAACGAAATACATTGTATTTCTGTTTACTGATTAATATTGTTTTTGTGTTTTTGTGTTTTTTTGTAGGGTGGTACCGTCGGTTGAACATGCGGGCAGCCGACAATAAGTGCTCATTCGATGTGTTGGTACTTCTCCTGCGGCAGCTTGTACGGGAGGGAACCGGACGGATCCGTTTACATACGTACGTCCAACAGGAGGAGCTACTCAGCAAATTGTTGGATAGATACGTCTTGAGAGATCTGACCAACGAGGATGTTCTGAGAAAGATCGGGGAGGCATATGCTGTCACGTATTAAACCAATACTCCTCAAGATTCGCCTTTTAGATACACAAACAGGCGACAAATTACATGCATATCCTAGAAATGTAACTCAAATGCTGGATATATTTAAACTTAAACAAGAGATGTGTTTGTCAGAAACACAATGCCCCCCACTGCGCCGCTTTGATTTTTTTTTACCTTTGACCTTGAAGGATGGCCTTGACCTTGACCTTTCACCACTCAAAATGTGCAGCTCCATGAGATACACATGCATGCTAAATATGAAGTTGCTATGATCAATATTGCAAAAGTTATGACCAATTTTCGAAACCTAAACGCAAGTGTGACGGAATTATAGAAGGACATACAGACAGACGGATGGACAGTGCGATCACTATATGCCACCCTACCGGGGGCATAAATATTAATGTAATCATGTGTCAAACGATTTGTTTAAAATCTATGATTGTATATGCATTTAATGATTTGTGCTGTGTTCTGCTGTTTTTCTGTTCAACCATGACTTTATTTGATATAGTTGCTAGTAACATTACTTACAAATGCAATACACTGGAATTGAAATGAATTAACAAAATTTACAATAACAACACAAGGAAAGAATGCAGTTTAGAAAGTGAGATTTTCTTATGTGAGAACTGTATATATATGTTTATAAACATATATCTTTCTCTAGCATTCTTTATCCGCATTTTGACATCGCTATACCTGAAGCAAATGACAAAAGAAACAATTATGCCAAATGTAATAAACATCAGTAACAATAATGTTATAATGCAATAAGCTCTCATAGTTATAAAGAGTATCGACCAAGATTTTCACACACACACAGATCTATTCAATTAAAAAAACAGCCTGATATTGGTGCCGAAAAAGACTAGTATTGGAGCCGAATAAGCCTGATTTAACTAGGACCGAAAAGCCTGTGGCCGTAAAGGCAGACAGCCACGGGTTCGTTCCCCATTGTGGGAAAGTTCTTTAGATGTCCCTCAAAGAGAAAAGGACTGGTTCTACCCAGGAAACGGAATCGAGAGCTTTTCAATAATCCTTCAGCTGTCGATGCAATCGAGCTAAAATAAATAGGTCTAAATTTAAAACGATAAACAAGAAATGCATGTTGTCCTTCATTGATTACATGTGACATGCTTATTTCAATGAAAGGCAGGAATCCAATGCGTTTTGATGATTTGCAATCGCCATTTGCTAATGTCTGATTTCTTTGTTAGATTTCAATTGATGATTATCAATAAATCAAAAGAATATGTTTAACAGTTTGTCTTACTTCTAGTCAGGAGTGGCATTTTGCTTGTTTTAATATAATGCAATCAGTCTTGCTCCGTCTCCATGACATTTATGATTTAATTGTCATTTTGAAAACGGTTACAAAGTCCGTATAAATATGCATGATAGTATGTATGCAATGAGGGTTCAAGGCATAACAACTGCTAGTGTGATTCTTTGAGAATCAGTCACATGTGTATATTGCAAGTTTATGAGGTCCTTCCGCACATGAGGCTGCATTATGTGAGGGCAATGAATGTGCCCCAGCACTCCTTCCTAATTAATTGAGTAGACTCACAAAAGTTGAGAATGATGTGTTTTGTTTCGTTTTTTAAGGAAAGATATATAATGGTCGGTGTGGTTTTGTGCTGTAGGGGGGATACTAGAGTACGCGGAGGAAACCCCACCTGTCAGGTACGGTGACCAATAACGAATCTCACATGCTGCCGGAACGGGAACTGGATCAGACCAGTTGGGTTGTGAGTGGTATCGCCTAAGAGGCTCACATCTCCAAAAGCATCCACGACAATGCAGCTTATAACCTTGGTCAAGCTTCGTCTTAGAATAACTCCAAAAACAACATCATCGGACGCATGTTTTTCACATTTAAATGAGAATTGGGAAATGCATGTGTCTTGAGTATTCACAAAGCAAATATGGACCACGAATAATGGCTGATGGGTAAAAGGCGATCACAAAAGCCCAACATGAGCATGTTGTGCTCAATGAGCTAAACATTAGAGTACATAATGAAAATGTTGTATTTTGGTTTTATTCATCTTTAAGAACACTTTCATGTTAGAAACAAACAATTTTAAACAGAAAATTAATTAACATAATTCAAATACCAACATATTTTTTAGTAATTCAAAAAGACACCAATGCTTACTATGAAAACATGAACACGTTTAACACATGCTTAACAAATTGAAGCACTTCATAGATGGTCATGTTATTCTAATCAAAATGCATTTTCGAAATAAATTGAGCCACAATCAAGCGAAAATGGGTCTCATGCTAATTGGCCAGTGTAGCTACAGACCAGTCTGCGCATTAACAGCTGAATATAGTAAAAAAAAATAAGTATAAAATTGAACCACAGGTACTTCAGTAAACATTTCATAATCGAAGTTATAATGGTTCTTTGTCGATAAAATTACACCTTATGTATGAAACATGTTGATGCACAATTAATAAATAAAACCTGTAACTTTATGAAAATACGTTGAAGAGATAAACAAAACATGTGTTCTATACAAACATAACAGTAATCTTAAAATAGTTTAAAGTCTTAAAACAATACTTAAAACTGATTGAATAATTTACCAAAATGAACATTATTAAAATCTGATTTCTGATACTGCATAAAGAACATAAACTCTATTTACTTTCGAGTTTCCATTCAAGTCTTGTAATATTCACAGAAATGTTTTGAATCCAAATAACAAATACATGTTTTTATCATCCTAACTTTTGTAATCGCCATTGAAACTTTACGAATTTTTCAAAGAATGTCTAGATAATGACAAAAACGCTTTCTTTCGAAATGACCATCTCATTGTCAATAGTGTGAAATACGTGTATGATGACGTAAACAAACAACCGGTCGCGGTTACTGGCAAGGACATATAGGATTCCTCAAATACGCCAACGCAAGTGAACCTTAAGTTGCGTTCGTTGAACATCAGGGGCTGCGCATACACACCAACGATTTGATAGTAAAGTAATATTGTGGAGAATTTGATATTATTTGTATGTGCGAAACATGGCAGCAAAAACATGACGACTTCAGTACGTTTTTGACAGAGTATATGATCTTTGATAGTCCAAGAACCAGAACTAGAGGTAACATAGGTGCTGGTTGAGTATCTGTCTTCATAAAACCGTGGTTAATTAAAAAGGGAAAAGTGAAGCGTATTTATAAAGAATTCGAAGAAACTGTTGTACTGTTTGTTGACAAGAAATTCGTGAAATTAAATAGAGATCTTGTTATATTCTTCGCATATATTGCACCCGAGCAGTCACCAATATATGACCCTGAAAACAGCAACGGAATCGAATTATTACATGAAAAAATATGTTTAATAGAATCTGAACTAGGAGAGGTAATATTCGGTGGAGAAATGCGCGGGTTAAGGATTTTTTAGACTATATTGAGGAAGATGACCTGAACTTAATTTAAAATAAATATGTCCCGTACCCCGGAGATGGCTTTTGTTTTAAGCGTAAAAGCAGTGACCTCAGGAATAATTGATTCGGCCTTTCGCTAATAGACTTGTGTTGTACCAAAGACTTACATATATTAAACGCCAGATTTAGCGATATCAATGGTGAAATTACGTGCACAGCAAATGATGGATCTAGCGTAGTGGACTATTTAATAGCGTCATCGGCACTTTTCGAGCGAATAATTGACTTCTCAGTTGACACTTTGGACATTTCGGACCATTTCCCTAGTCTGTGGATTCGCATTGGACACTCTATACCGCATTAACGACGATCCACTAGCAAGAACAGATATACACATAAAGCTGTGAGACACGTTCAACTGGCAGGAGTCTACAAAAGCTGTCTTTGTACAGACGTTCGAAGAATTATTTGACGTGTTTATGAGCACCACTGGTATGGATATTGGATATAGTTTTTATGGTTTTGTGGCATAATTAAAAAAACGCTGGCCAATGTATGAAGCGCTCTTATCCAAGACCTAAAACAAACAAACGAAACACTACAAATTAACAACCTGAATGGTGGGACGAGGTCTGTACAAATATCATAATTTACGCTGATACCGCCGCACAAACTCTAAGCAGGATTTGGACATATATCTTACAAGTAAAAATGTGTTCAAAAACCTCTGCCGTGCAAAATGTTTGTCTCTTAAGAGGCAACGGAAAAATTTGCTAATTGGAAATAGTAAACAAGAGGCCCATGAGGGTCTGAATCGCTCTACTGGCTGGAATGTCA
>VMBQ01013504.1:2007-16590 GCA_007657795.1 Dreissena rostriformis | reverse complement strand
TAGGGGGCATTGTGTTTCTGACGAACACATCTCTTGTTGGAGGATGAAAACGCTACTGTCAATCCTATGAAAAAGACTTCAATATTCAATATAATTGTTTAATTCTGATTGTGTTGTCAATTTACTTTGTAATGCTCAACATAAACTTTGTCATTTTTTTATATTAGATTTATTTCTTGCTTGTGCTGTTGGCTCTCTCTTACGACCACCAGACAGACCATCATTACAATAGTTATATGGTTCTCACCATTATTATTATATTATGGCGTTTACGCTGCAATTCGCATGCTAATACCCCAAACTATCGTTTGTCTCCTGTGAAGGATAATTTTTGTTGTTGACTGTGCACAACTGTGGCGACTTACCCTTTAGTGTGTTCAAACAAAAATCATTATTATACCCGTCAATAAAGCAAACAGTATCTTAACCCTTTGCATGCTGGGAAATTTGTCGTCTGCTAAAATGTTGTCTGCTAAATTTCTAAAATTAGCATTTTATTTGATTTTTTTTAAAGAATACTATCAGAATAGCAAAAAGTTTGGATCCTGATGAGACGCCACGTTCTGTGGCGTCTCATCTGGATCCAAACTGTTTGCAAAGGCCTTCAAAATCCGGTTCCAGCGCTCAAAGGGTTAAGAGGAGTTAGAATTATTTGGGGGTAGACCTCTAATCCATCTTTTTATCTTTACAAATGTGATATGAGCCTCTCTCTGGGAAAACTGGGTTTGATGCATGTGCTTAAAGTGTCATCCCAGATGAGTCTTTGCAGTCCGCACAGGCTTATCAGGGACGACACTTTCCGCCTTTATTGTATTTTTGATTTTAAGGAAGTCTCTTCTTCAAGAAAATCAAGTTTAAGCGAAAAGCGTTGTCAGTGATAAGACTGTGCGGACTGCACAGGCTAATCTGGGAGAACATTTTACGCAATTGAATTAAACCCCGTTTTCCCAGAGCGAAGCTCATATGTATCGGGTATTCCTGTTTGCCATCAGGTCTAGTGGAGAGTGGGTCAGTGGACGACTCGTTCTTCCACATCAAGATGGACGTCTACACCCAGCAGTACATGATTGGCTCTCCCGTGAGACTCGCGTCGAAAGGCAGCCCAACAGATCACATGATGCGCAAAAGCAAGAACATTCGATCCAACTACAGTCTGACTGATACGCAGATTAGTGATGACAGAGGTAAGTTTTCTGTATTTTTAATTATTTTTTATTTAGTCTCATTTCCCAAATACTTTTTATATGACTGAAAAAAACATTTCAATCGGACACTCATTTAAATACTAACTAAGATATTACCAGTTTAGTGCTGGTGTTCTTTTATTGTTATGCCATGTCCGGTGGTCAGAGGGTCAGTCCCTAGACCATATAGTTTTTGTACAATATCTTGACAAACCTTTTACGCACGATCATGCACATTGGTTATGTTGTATTTGTTAATTTTCATGCCCTATTTGGTGGTCAGTCGGTTGGGTGGTCGGTCCAAAATTCATTCTGTTTCTGTACAATATCTTGACAACGGTGCCCTTTGATCATACACATTGGTATAGTGGTAATATGCGAGGAGTGGAAGACGCCCAGCGCTATAGATAACAAGCGTATTTGCATAATTACGAAATTAAAATAACCAAAAACGTAATTAAATTCACAATAAAGCGTACAAAAACGCAAATACAAATTTAATAACGTAATNTGTATCTACATAACTGGCGTTATGGACCATTTATAGCAAAAAAAACAACAAATTGTTTGGCTTGTGTCTCAAAACGTATCCTGCTAGAGGGATGAAAGATACGAGACATATTAACCAGCATGTTAAAATGTGCACCACTATACTTTGGTTTGAATTTTTTCGACATAAGTTGAGATTTGAGAGAAAAGTGGAATGTGGAGGCATGTGTGTCCATGAGACAGATTTCTAGTTTTGATATATTTTATGATAAAATAAATTTCACATAAATATGAGCCTCCCTGTGGGAAAACTGGGCATAATGCATGTGCGCAAAGTGTTGTCCCAGATTAGCCTGTGCAATCCGCAATTGCGCCTCAACTGAATTTTCTTTAAGAAAAGACATCCTTTAAATGAAAAATACTATACAAGCGGAAAGTGTTGTCACTGATTAGCAGATTCCACAGGCTTATCTAAGACGACACTTTACCCACATGCATTAAACCCCATTTTCCTAGAGTGTGGCTCTTATGTGTGTGTTTTTATTCACAGGACACCGTCATCACCGAAGCATTGCGACCAATCATCAAGCTCGTATCAACATCGTCCGTTTCATTTCCAAGCGGTCCGGCAGTGCGTACGCTGATCCTGTACAAGATTATCGACGTCCTGTACATCATTGGACTCCGCCTTGGGTTCGAGATGACTCGTGAGAAGATGACGCGGACGTTGCAGCTGTTCTTTCTGCCGTTTGAGCAGGTGTACTTGCGCGAGGACCCGATACTCACCAGTGGCTCGGTGGATATCCTGAAAGAGTCTGGACACATGGGCGAGAAAGGTATACTAGAAGTTATCCATTTGTTTTCCATAGATAAGCTTTAATTTGAGCCACGCTTGGGGAAAATGGGGCTTAATGCATGTGCCCAGAGTGTCGTCGCAGTTTAGCCTGTGCAGTTCGCACATTCCGTCTTAACAGGATTTTCGCTAAGAAAAGACTTCCTTTAAACGAAAAATGCCATAAAAGAGGATAGTGTCGTACATAATTAGCCTGTGCGGACTGCACAGGCTAATGTGGGACAACACTTAACGCACATGAATTAAGACCCATTTCCCAGACTGCAGCTCATTTGTATTTTGTGCCCCCGGTAGGGTGGAATATAGCAGTTGAACTGTCAGTCCGTCCGTCTGTCCGTCCGTCCATCTGTGTGTCCGTCCGAAAACTTTAACGTGAGTCATAACTTTTGCAATATTGAAGATAGCAACTTAATATATGGTATGCATGTGTATCTCACGAAGCTGCACATTTTGAGTGGTAAAAGTTCAAGGTCATCCTTCAAGGTCAAAGGTCAAAAAACAAAGTCAAGGGAAGTAATTAGCTTTAAAAAGGGAGATAATTAGTAAACCTGCCAAAAGATATATTGAAATTTTATATATGAAACCATACAACTGAAGCATAATCAAAATGACATTTTATGGTCAAGCCAAGCACACAATGATACTTTTGGGCATACAAGTATCTTAGGTACTTTAAGGTTACCTGTGAATCTACAGTCACGGTAGCGGCTTATAATTATTTGCTACTAAAAATAGAGATTTGTTAAAGAACAATTATTTTCAAGGGAAGTTATTCATATAATTATAAATCTCAGATTATATATTTCCTTACCAAGAATTTAAGTTCTTTTCACAGTCACTGTACAGATTTTGTATTTTGTTTATTTATAACTTAAATGATTGATTTGTTAAAGTTTTTTTTTTTTATGATATAAGTATCATTTCTTTCCTGTACTTATTTGTGAATGGTAGGTTTGATTACTTACCTGTGGACTTATGTCCATAGATACATGATGAGCTGTGGCTATGATCTCTTTGATAAAACCACAGGCCTTGGTATATATATAGTCAGCGATGTTTGCCTTGGTCATTTCTGACTCTCCCCCTGCCCTTTTCTGTCGGAAAACTTTAACATTGGCCATAACTTTTGCAATATAGAAGATAGCAACTTAATGTTTGGCATGCATGCATGTGTATCTCATGGAGCTGCACATTTTTAGTGCTGAAAGGTCAAGGTCATCCTTCAAGGTCAAAGGTCAAAAAACAAAATCAAAGGGAAGTAATAAGCTTTAAAGGGAGATGATTTCTATACCTGCCAAATGATAAATAGAAATTGTATTTCTAAGCGGCGCAGTAGGGGGCATTGTGTTTCTGACGAACACATCTCTTGTTGGAGGATAAAAACGCTTTTGTCAATCCTATGAAAAAGACTTCAATATTCAATATAATTGTTTAATTCTGAATGTGTTGTCAATTTACTTTGTAATGCTCAACATAAACTTTGTCATTTCTTTATATTAGATTTATTTCTTGCTTGTGCTGTTGGCTCTCTCTTACGGCCACCAGACAGACCATCATTACAATAGTTAAATGGTTCTCACCTGTATTATGGCGTTTACGCTGCAATTTGCATGCTAATACCCCCAAACTATCGTTCGTCTCCTGTAAAGGATAATTTTTGTTGTTGACTGTGCACAACTGTGGCAACTTACCCTTTAGTGTGTTCAAACAAAAATCATTATTATACCCGTCAATTAAGCAAACAGTATCTTAAGAGGAGTTAGAATTATTTGGGGGTAGACCTCTAATCCATCTTTTTATCTTTACAAATTTGATATGAGCCTCTCTCTGGGAAAACTGGGTTTGATGCATGTGCTTAAAGTGTCATCCCAGATTAGTCTGTGCAGTCCGCACAGGCTTATCAGGGACGACACTTACCGCCTTTATTGTTTTTCTGATTTTAAGGAAGTCTCTTCTTAAAGAAAATCAAGTTTAAGCGAAAAGCGTTGTCAGTGATAAGACTGTGCGTACTGCATAGGCTAATCTGGGAGAACATTTTACGCAATTGAATTAAACCACGTTTTCCCAGAGCGAGGCTCATATGTATCGGGTATTCCTGTTTGCCATCAGGTCTGGTGGAGAGTGGGTCAGTGGACGACTCGTTCTTCCACATCAAGATGGACGTCTACACCCAGCAGTACATGATTGGCTCCCCCGTGAGGCTCGCTTCAAAAGGCAGCCCAACAGATCACATGATGCGCAAAAGCAGGAACGTTCGATCCAACTACAGTCTGACTGATACGCAGATTAGTGATGACAGAGGTAAGTTTTCTGTATTTTTTATTATTTTTTTATTAAGTCTCATTTCCCAAATACTTTTTATATGACTGAAAAAATCATTTCAATCGGACACTCATTAAAATACTAAGATATTACCAGTTTAGTGCTGGTGTTCTTTTATTGTTATGCCATGTCCGGTGGTCAGAGGGTCAGTCCGTAGACCATATAGTTTTTGTACAATATCTTGACAACCCTTTTACGCACGATCATGCACATTGGTTATGTTGTATTTGTTAATTTTCATGCCCTATTCGGTGGTCAGTCGGTTGGGTGGTCGGTCCATAATTCATTTTGTTTCTGTACAATATCTTGACAACCCTTTGATCATACACATTGGTATAGTGGTAATATGCGAGGAGTGGAAGACGCCTTTCGAGTTTGAGGTCAAAGCTGAAGGTCACAGGGCAGTGATTTTTTTCTTTAAAAATCGGGGCCGGTAAGCCCCATTCCCAATGAAAAAAGGTATATATTTTTCCCAAAATGGGACTTAAAAATTCCCCAATTGAAGGTTAAAAAAAAAAAAAAATAAGATCTCAACATTTAGCTCATCTCCCATCCAGCTCTATGTTTTGAAACTACGTTTATGTAATATTGAAAACACTTTAATTTTCAATTTTGAATCATTTGTTAGCAAAACAACAACAACATTAATTTCCCAATTTTAGTCTTTAATTAATACCCATAATAATAATCAGACTTAAAGCAGACTTTCAATAAACCTTAAANCCCGTTATTACCGGAGATTTTGCTACAAATGTTGATTTATTTTTCACATGCATATGTGATCAGGCAGATCTTGTAGTGTACAATTTAAGGACCAGACTTAGGTCAGAAATTCAGTAATTGTTTGTTGTTATGTACAGGTACCTTTTTAAATTCCATTTGTATAAATAATATAGTAACCTTAGTAGATTTTTATTATATTATATATGTCATTCCCTAAATTACCCAATTGAGTTAAAAAAACCGGGGGTGAAAAACCCAATTAAGCTCAAAAGTAGGGGGTGACAATTTTTGCTAAAACTCTATTGAATTTACAAAAACCCTATTGTTGTCAAAAACAGGGGGTGATTACCCAATATACCCCAAAAGTTATCTAAAGCGCTGAAGACGCCTTTCGATTTTGAGGTCAAAGCTGAAGGTCACAGGGCAGTGTTTTTTTTCTTTAAAAATCGGGGCCGGTAAACGGCCCCATTCCCAATGGAAAAAGGTATATATTTTTCCCAAATGGGACTTAAAAATTCCCCAATTGAAGGTTAAAAAAAATAAAAAAATAAATAAAGATCTCAACATTTAGCTCATCTCCCATCCAGCTCTATGTTTTGAACCTACGTTTATGTAATATTGAAAACACTTTAATTCTCAATTTTGAATCATTTGTTAGCAAATCAACAACAACATTAATTTCCCAATTTTAGTCTTTAATACCCATAATAATAATCCTTAAAGCAGACTTTCAATAAACCTTAAAATATGGATTTAAAAAGTTACCTTGGTTAGTAAGGTAATTTAATCCTGAAGTTCTCTTGTGAATTGGGAAAAAACTCACTGGGTTATATCTGTTCATATTCTTTTGCTACCCAGACCTTTATTCAAAAACTTTAGTGCAATTCTTAAATTCAGAAAAATCACTTTAAATTTGCTATTTCAGGTTGCAGTACATTTATATGTTGAATGATCATATGTTTTTAAAATTTAAATATAACTTGTGTAGACCTGAAGAGTATATTTTTTTTTGTATATTTATGTTCTTGATTGATATTTTTCAGACGATGTTGTTGATGGAAAATCTGCAAGTGAAGAGCTTCTACAGACAGAGTTCCGTCAGACGTACACCCCTGAGTTGGCCTTGGCAGCGTACATTCCTCTCACCTCGGTGTTTGGAAGGTACGTGACAATGTCTAGGAACCAGTCTGAATGGATGTGCATATAGTGCAGCGTCTGCGCATAGATTTGATTGGTGCTAGGCATAGCTCTTATCCAATCCTTGCAGTCTTTTCAAACCATGATGATGATCAATTCAAATATTCTTTTTTATTATGTACGGTTTTGATTAATTGTGTTGTCTTTGCTTGCAATGTGCAAGGGCATGACAATAAACAAATACTAGCACCATTTTGTTATCTTAGTTAGTATTTTTATGAGTGTCCATTGGAAATTACTTCTGCAGTGTTGTTAACAGTATTTGGGGAATGAGGATTAACAAAAGAAAATCAGACAAATTACCTCTGTTAACAGTTACCATGTATGAAAAGTCCATTTCTGTAGAAAATTGCACCAACTTTTATTAAATATTGAGTAGTGGCAAACTTAAAATCCTTTCATATCTGGAAGGATACAATCGGTAGCCGCAGTGGTTACTGTTTAACTTACAAGGGAGGTAACCACAGTGAGAAGTTTGCTTATAGTGTCATCCCTGCTTTTTATGAGTCGCTTCTTACCATAAATCCACTGTAGTTGGAAATGCAATCCTGGGTCAGCCTGTAGATTTCACTGGCTGATTCTGAACTAAATACATGTGCATTAAGCCTGCTTCATGGATGTTTTCATAAGATTTGCCTAAGAAAACAATATTTTATGGCATAATTTGAGCCGCATTCTGGAAAAACCTGGCTTAATGCATGTTCGTAAACTTTGTGCCTAAACTGGATTTTCCCTTAGAAGGGACTTCCTTTAAACCAAAAAAATACCATTAAAGAGGAAAGTGTCGTCTCTAATTAGCCTTGCGGACTGCACAGGCTAATCTGGGACGTAACTTTATGCATAAAGCCCCGTTTTTCCAGAACGCAGCTCATTATATGACTTAAGTAACGTTGATTATGGATAAAAATACAAAGCAATAAAATCAAACTGAAACTACCAGGGCATGTTTTCTTGATGTAAGGAAAGGGCCTAGCATTCTATTGAAGCCAATCATTTTTTGACGAAACTGAAAGGGGTATAAATTTTCCATGGTATGCTTGAAATGCTTGTGAAAAGAAGAAATTATTTTGGGGGAAGGGGCCTATATTTAGCCCCTGCTAAAAGAATGAAAAAAGCCCTGATAACTATGGCCAGAACTTGTAGATTTTGTAGATGTACAGGGAAATGTATACTGTTAACATAAAAGGTTTATAATTGATTGTCTTTGTTTTCTAGCCATCACATGGAGGAAAGCCTGCCTAATGATGACCTGATACGCAAACTGTGTGCCCAGTTCGACAGTGCTCTCTACACTGACAACGAGAACATCGACAGCGGTAATTATGGAGTTACTGATTATAGATAAACTATTGATATTGAAATTGACACTTTGCATGTAAAATTGTGATGTGCACTGCATATTTTAGATATGTTCAATGTCAGATCGTTGTATAAGTTAGAGACACGCACTTAATTCATGATATGATAAAATTCGTATTTGATAATGAATGCAGTTATAGTTATTATATGATTAATATTTCTAAACTTTTTATTTTGGTGAGCAATAAATTGATTGATTGTGAATTTATAACCAAAACACCAAATAAGCAGACCAAAGTCGCAATCCATAGGTTTTTAATTGCGAGTTATATAAGCATGTCATTTTTGTGTACGCTTATACCTCCCGCATTTCACAGATCCTAAGTTAAATGTTTGGGAGTAAAACAAAACAATAGTGCCAATAGACCTATCCCAGAAAAGCACGAGTTTAGAAAAACCCACTAATCACCCCGGTACAAACAACGCTGGTCCATTATATCAACCAATGATAGCTTACTTCAAATCATAATGGTTGATACAGCGTGTGATTTTGAAAGGATTATAAATGGGTCAGCTTTATTTGTACCAGCAGATTAGTGGGTTTTTCCAAAAAGTTGTTTTTCTGGGATACATGTATTATCAAAACTTAATGCCTGTATGGAACAACAAAGCTACTGATTTAAAGCTGTATGTCTTCGTTCAATTACATTGATTCTCATTATTGGCTGGGATGTTGTTTTAAGTGGGCAACAGCACTTATTGGCAGAATGTTGAGCGATAGAAATAAAATGTGTATGCTTTATTGCTTGAACAATGCATAAAAAAAATGTTTGGGGTTCACTTTTACTAGAAATGTAACTGGTTAACTGATTGATCAGGCTGATTGTTCAGGAGGTTAACTGGTTAACCTGGTAACCTTTTGCATCCCTTATTATTACACTAAAAGTTATCATCCGAAGAAGGTTAGAAACAATGATTGATAAATTGTTATCTTCTATTGCTGATGTACAAAATATTAATTGCAAACTTTAAAATTGCTTATGTGGACAATCAAGCAGAATAAAAAATAATTCAGAAACCAGTTGACCACAACTAAGTTCTCTATTCTGCTAATGTACAGTTGTTTCTAATGCTTTTCCATGTCTGTATCGACATAAGGCAAATCGTCAACTGAAAATATTGAGTTAAAACAGTCGAACATTTTCCAATGAGCATCTGCAAAATCTCTCTGCAAGGAATAATATGGCAGTTAATGTTATGTGGATTCTGAAATTATTATGTATGTTTGCATACAACAGTCTTAAATATTCAAATTATTGAATTTTAAGGAAAATACAGATGCAAACATTTTGAAAAGCAGCCTTACAACTACATGTTCAACCCTTTCCTGCTCAGAAGCAAAGTGAAAATGTCCATATGCAACAAGCAAAAACCAGAAAATTGATTAAAATATCACGACTGGTATATAACATTACTTGAAAAAAGTTTGTATTTTTTATTTTTACTTCATTTTTACTTGGTATGTATACCAGTTAACTTTTAATAATGCAAGTAGATTGATCATCATCGTCACGTGGTAAACCCGGGAATGCAAATTGTGCATGCGTAGTGAATTGTATATATTTTATATATAAAATGATCAATCTACTTGCGTTATTTATAGTGTGTATATCGTAATGTCACCTATTTTCGCCATGTACTTTCGATTTCACATCGCACAATTTTATCACCGAATATACTGAAAATATGAACTTTTTTCAAGTAATGTAATATACCAGTTGTGATATTTTAATCAATATAAACTAATAATTGTAAAAAAATACGGTATTTTACAACTTTTCTTTTTTCGTCATTCGTGGTTTACAGTCCCTTTAAAACTTAAATCTAGTAAGAAAGGTCTTGAATTAAATTTCAATTTGTGAAGGACTACAAATGCGTCAAAGTGCATATTTAAGTGGTAACAGGTTAAAAAAACAACCCTGTCTGTATGCATTTCAGAATCTTGTGAAGAGCATATGAAGGGAGACAATCTACCAGCAGTAAAGGGGGATCTAGGCAGCAATGTGGCAATTGTCGGGAACCAGATCTGCCTGCAAGACTCAGCTGAGCTGGAAACCATTCCAGATACTCTTCATCTTAGAAAACACTTTCAACATAAAGGGATCCTGAGAATTGATCCAGATGACACTAAAAGGTAAAACTGTTTTCTTACATTTTTGTTTCGTACTGCTTTTGTATATCTCTTTGACTTGTTTCCGATTTGTAAGATGTATAATGTGAGTTAAAGAAATTGATGATCAGTTGTTGCAAAAATATAATAGTAATGTTTAGGATGATCATGCTGCTGCTGCTGCTAATTCTGCTGTTGCTGTTTTTGTTGCTGCTGCTGCTCAAGATGATGACCATAAAATACATGATAATCCATATGAAATTCTCAATTTGCAGAATGAGCATAACATCAGTTTGATTAATTAACAAATATCACAATAGGTTACCCTATTTCTTACTAAACAATTGAGCCTTGTTCTGTGTATTCGGTGCTGAACACATTTGCGTGAAATGTCGTCCCAGATTAGCGTGTGCAGTCTGCCTAGGCTAATCAGTGACGACACTTTCCGCTAATATATTTTTCATTTAAAGGTAGTCTCTTTTCTGAATTCCAGTTAAGGCAGAAATTTTCGTCCCTGATTAGCCTAGGCAGACTGCACAGGCTAATATGGGATGAAACTTTACTCACATGCATTAAGCCCCATTTCTCAGAGGGAGGCTCAATTTCTCTGTTTTGCAGCACTGAAATGGAGCAGAAGACCCAACGCCATCTCAAGGGTAACTGGCTGGCCTATTGGGAACACGAGCTTGGTATGCAAACGAGGGAGTTTTGTTCACATTTTTGCATCCTCTGTTATTGTGCCTATGCCATGATAATGACCTAACAGCATACAGTGTTTAACTTGTCTGTGTGTGTATGCGTGGGAGTGTCCGACTCATCACTTTGTTGTACATAAAGGGTTTACAAATTAAATTGGCTTAAATGACAATTGAAACTTGTACATATTCCTGACATGGATGTTGTAAAAGTGCATTTGATGTCTGGCCAATAATTCTAATGTGCATGATGGGGTTTTGAAATGAAAAGGTACATACAATGATTTTGTTATCAAGATGAAATGTCCCATGCAAAATCATTTCACTAGCTCAAAGGTTGAGGTGACAGTGGAGACATGAAGTTTTTGCTTATTTCTTATATGGATTTAGTGAAATTAAATGTACATGTCCTGCTGCTCCTAACCATTATTCTATTGTGGCTTATGGGATTGTGAAAGAAAAGGACACAAATTATCATCTAATCAAGTTTATTATATGTGTCGTGTTCTGAGANCAAGGACACCACCGTGAAACTCTGGTCCATTCAGAACTTTGGAGATGGAAACGGAAGGTAAGAAACAATTGAATGTGGACAGAAAATGAAAATTCCTTGGTTGGGATCGTGTTTGGGTTCAGTTGGGTCAAGGTCACTGTAACCAAATTCTAGAAAAGTGGTTTCTGCTCAATAATTTAAGTCTAGAGGGAGGCATTGTGCTGTAATTGTGCTGTAATTTTCTGTGTTGGTAGTTTATATGTAGAACTTGCTTGCAAAGTTAATTAAATTCAGCTATATTAATTGGTAAAATTGTAAAAATATTATTTCTTGGCATGGTCAGATTTCTCGTTTTAATTTTAAATGCTCATCTGTTAACTTTCATATACTATATATTTTTTACAGATATTCAAATTTATATAATTAGGCCTCGCTCTGTGAAAATGAGGTTTAATGCATGTGCATAAAGTGTCGTCCCAGATAAGCCTGTGCAGTCTGCACACAGTAAGGCTAATTAGGGATGCCACTTTCCGCCTTAAGTGGATTTTCGTCAAGAAGAGTCTTCCTTTAAACCAAAAATACAATAAAAGCAATAAGTGTCGTCCCTGATTAGCCTGTGCATACTGCACAAGCTAATCTGGGACGACACTTTACGCACATAGTATGCATTAAACACCCTATTTACAGAGCGAGGCTAAAATATGTCTTTGTGGTTATTATACCAGATGTCGCTGCCAGTATACCTACAGTGATCACAAAAAGTCAGTGTTCTCCGTAGCCTACCTGGAGAACCTGAGACTGGTGGCCTCATGTGACAGCACTGTACATGTATGACGGAGTTCTTATGTGAATGAGAATTTTGCAAGAAAACAATATTCAAGTATTAATGGCATATGTTTTGAACAAACAAATTCAAATAAAAATCTTAATTATAACCAGGATGATTTTCATCTTCATTAATGTTAAAATTTTAATATGACAATTTACTGATGAGAAACATTTCTCATTATCTGCACATAATTACATTTTTTTTTTTTTTTTAAGCACATGTTCACCAAAATTACAGCTGTCTAAGGTACTTACTTATTATCAAATGTCCAAGGCTACCGTAATATAATATGTTAAAAAATATATAATAATTTTAAGATTGCCATTATTGTATTATGTTTATTATCCCCACCCAAAAATTTCAGAGGGGATTTAGTAATAGTCTCCGTCCGTCTGTGCGTCCGTCTTTCCGTCCAAAACTTTGTACACGGCATAACTCCAAATCTATTCAATGGATTTACTTTAAACTTAGAATATAAACAGATGGCAACTAGGAGAAGTGCAGTGACCAAGAACCAAAACTATCTACCTTAGTTTTTTAATTATCTCCCTTTATACAATTTCCGTCTGAAACTTTGTTCACAGCATAACTCCAAATCTATTCAATGGATTTACTTTAAACTTAGAATATAAACAGATGGCAACTACGAGAAGTGCAGTGACCAAGAACCATTACTCTATCTACCTTAGTTTTTGAATTATCTCCCTTTATACAATTTCAAAGTTAATTTTTGTCCGGAGCATAACTCTAAATCTACTGAAGGGATTTACTTGAAACTAGAAATATAACAGATGGCAAGTAGGAGAAGTGCAGTGAACATGAGCCATAACTCTTTCGGCCGTAGTTTTTAAATTATCTCCCTTTTTTTTTATCTTTTTTTTTTTTATTTATAATTTTAAATTATATTAAATTTAATTTTACAAATATTATTCTACTCTCTAAAACAAATGTTCTCATACAAGCGAACACATTTCGGTGGGGATTTGGCACTACTGTGACAAGCTCTTGTTGTTTTACTTTCTTCCCCATATTTATCTTTTTCTCTTATTTCTAGATCTGGGACCCATTCATGGGTGACACTGTGCGACAGCTGGAGTCTAGCCGTTACAGCCCCGTGATCGCCCTCTGTCCCCTGCCCAGCCCCAGCAACATGGTTGTCACGGCAACCACAGATAATACACTCAGGTACTGGTCAACGGATGGGGAAATTGAAAACGCTCACTGATGTGCCCGGGTATTTTGTGGAGTGTCATGCAAAAAAGGGTCTTATGCCATATTTGGCCAGCATAGCTACAGACCAGCTTGCAAAATCACCCAGTCTGGTCAGGAGCTACCCTGTCTGCTTAAAATAGCACGAAACCTTTTCTGACTGCATAGCAGACAGGGTAGCTCCAGACCAGACTGCTTGGATGAGCAGGCTGGTCTGGAGCTACACTGGCTGCATAGTATAAGACCCATTTTTGCAGGACATGCCGTGGGTCTTTTGGTTAAGTAGTTAATCGCAACATTATGGACTGTCTGTTTGATGTATGCAAAGTATAATTGCCAGATTGTTTAATCTTATAACATATTCATCAACATGTTAACTTGTGCATTTGTGAAGTTGGTGCATTTTTTCTATAGATCATCATAGTTATGGAATTTTTAGAATATATTAATTACTATTATTAAGTATGTTGAATTAAAAGCCTTTGGATCTGTCTCTTATTTAAACTTAAAAAAAATTATGCTTAATAAGTAAAATTTGAAAATGCATTAACTCCATCTTGGTTATTGCCTACAGAATGTGTATATCTATAAAATCTAGAATTTTGAGTTTTCAATCAATATATTGTGCAGTTAATGTGAAGTGTGTGAAACGTTTATAAAGGTTATTAATGCTTACAAAAGCCTTGAACGATTTACCTTCACTTGTCAGTAGACCGGTGTCAGCATTGGTTTTGGAGAAAACATACCAAAAAACTTTATATAAAAAAATACTGGATTACTTAAATTACACAGACTGGATAGAGCAACACCAATAGCCAGTTAGTGCAGACTGATTGTATCCTTTCATGTTCATTGTAGACTGATTGTATCCTTTCATGTTAATTGTAGACTGATTGTATCCTTTCATGTTTATTGTAGATTGATGGTATCCTTTCATGTTTATTGTAGACTGATTGTATCCTTTCATGTTCATTGTAGACTGATTGTATCCTTTCATGTTCATTGTAGACTGATTGTATCCTTTCATGTTTATTGTAGATTGATGGTATCCTTTCATGTTTATTGTAGACTGATTGTATCCTTTCATGTTTATTGTAGACTGATTGTATCCTTTCATGTT
>VMBQ01013502.1:0-16439 GCA_007657795.1 Dreissena rostriformis | reverse complement strand
TTTTATATAAATTCATTTTTATTTGACAAAATCGTACAGTCCCGCTTTAACAGAAACTGCCAGTCTGAAACCAAAGTTGCCGGTACAAAACATTAGAAGGACAAGAAAAAAGAAAACAATTAAAAGACAGTGTTTCTTGTTTTCTTTCATTGCAGAACTTGATATATCGAGGGGTGAACGGAAGACTGTTGTAACTCATATTAAATATAGAAGGAGATACTGCAGTTTTCCTTTCAGCCGTCGATATAATGTGTTAAATGTACAGCAAAATATAAATAAACACTCATACAACTGTTTTGAACTTTAAGGGAGCTTTCATCACAAAACACTTTCAATCTAACTCAGTTGTGTACTCCAAAACGTTTTTGTATATCGTCATGATAGTCAAGCCATTCTTCGAAGTCAATGTCATCAGTTTGATCATATACATTATTGACTTCCACCTTCGATGATATGAACGCTTGGACAACTCTCACAAAAAATCATCTACAAGCGTTGTCTTTCTTGTGCAAAATTGATCATGAAAACTGCCAGTCACTTCAAAAACCATCTCCTCCCCCACCACCACCATCACCATCACCAATCCCATCACCACCACCATCATCACCCTCATCATCACCACGCCACCATCACCACCATCATTTTTACCACCACCGTAACCACCACCATCTCCACCACCATCACCACCAACATCACTACAATCACCACCACCACCAACAACCACATCACCACCACCACCACCATCATCACCACCACCATTACCAACACCACAATAACCACAATCACCAGCACCATTTCCACAACCATCACCACCACCATCGCTTCCACCATCACCACCACTACCACCACCATCATCACTACCACCATCACCTCAACCACCATCATCACAATCACCACCTCCACCACAACCATCACCAACCCCATCAACACCAACATCACCAACCCCATCACCACAACCACCGCCCTCACCACCATCACCACCACCATCACCCCATCACCACCACTACCATCATCACCACCAATATCACCACCACCATCGACACCACCACCAGCATCACCACCAGCATCACCACCAGCATCACCACCAGCATCACCCCATCATCAACACTACCCTCATCACCACTACCATCACCCCATCACCACCACCCTTAACACCACCACCACAACCATCACCACCACCACTATCATCATCATCACCATCTAGCAAATCATCATTATTTTCCTTGTTAATCTTACAAAATTTCATTCATGTAAATATCAATTAAATAAAGACAAATAGGACATGTGTGTTTGTATTTGACGGGGATTCCATATGTCCATGGAAAGGCTGAATTAAAGAATCTCCATTGCATCCGTAAACGTGGCGCCATCCTTCTTCAGTAGTGGAACCGGATTGTGTTAGGGTCCAATCTAACACGAACTGGTAACTGACCTGAAA
Organism: Dreissena rostriformis; assembly: GCA_007657795.1. NCBI lineage: Eukaryota > Metazoa > Mollusca > Bivalvia > Myida > Dreissenidae > Dreissena > Dreissena rostriformis. The sequence goes on along the minus strand of VMBQ01013502.1, from coordinate 15,001 downwards.
ATAAATTTAACGCTACTTTATTGAAAATGAAGACTTCAGTATCATTTTTACCAACGAAAATATTAAGGAGCGAATCAGCAGGTTAATCGCCCCTTCTTTATCCTTCTCCATATCTAACACCCCGCCGAAGACACACTTCGAAAAGAAGATCAATATATTTACATCTCATATAAATGCAAAAAAAAATAGAAACGCGTGCATTTTCCGCGCATGCGTCCATTTCCAATAAAATGTCAGAGTTTACGTTATACAGCTGCACTGAAAAAAGAGATAAGATGATGTAAGACCGTAATTACTGCCTTTAGTAAACAGTATTGCTGTAGGAAAACAGAACGAAAACTCTGTCGATTAGACTTGATTTTTAAAGCTAAGGCGTTTGAACACTGCTTACGCTGACTCGGGCAACTCGGACTCGCTTTACCAGCATCCTCGACCCGCGCCAGTGTTTACGCTAGCGGGTAGAAAAGAGTGTCCCTCGCAGAAAAACTGGGGAGCCTTGCAAGAGTTTGAGCAGACAGAAAAACAGACAGAGCGTCAACAACATTAAACGTCCTAGCTCTAGAAATCAAGTAGAATGGAATTGTCTTTCTGCTTACCAACAGCAGTGCTGCTTCCCATAGGAACTCGATGACAATCGCACATGACAATTTTCTCTTTAAGCACATCTGTGTAACATCAGTGTCAAAAAGAAATCATTTATCTTNCCTAGGTTCTCATGAGAACCTAGGTTCTCATTTGAAAACCTTGGTTTACGCTAGAGAACCTAGGTTCTCATGAGAAACTAGGTTTTTCATGAGAACATAGGTTCTCATAGACACATAGAACTTAGGTTCTCATGAGAAACTAGGTTTTCATGAGAACTTAGGTTTTCATTCTGAGAACTTAAGTTCTCGTTTGATATCCAAGGTTTTCACAAGAACCTAGGTTCTCGACAGCTTTTCGCGTCGTTCTCTCTGATAACCTAGGTTTTCATGAGAATTCAAGATTTCATTTGGGAACCATAGTTTTATGAGAACCTAGGTTTTCATTCTGAGAACCTAGGTTCTCATTCTGAGAACCTAGGTTCTCATGAGAAACCTAGTTTCTTGGGATTATGCGTCGAACCGCTTGCCATAGGGTAGCCTATTCAGGCGTTCAGGAACTATTTCCAGACGTGCTGACCGAGTACGGCAATCATTTGTGGTTAGATAATTAAACGATTTACATCCTATCGTGACACTGTACTCTTTCGGTAGTGTTTTAGTTTTCTCATCTTCAACACAAAACGATGTAATCAATGTTTATCGATAGACCATTATGTCTTCCCCTGGCGATTACAGAACCAGAAATTCATCGAGATGGATTTTAAACGCGTAATTGTAACATGACCACAATTTGTGTCTATGTGTCGTTTTAACATGCAGAGAGTACCGGTAGTCATGCATTTCTTACACTGAACAGTGTTCATCCTTTATGCTGTGCACAGACGCAGGCATGTGGACAACGTTCTCTCGAATCAGCCAATGAAATATTCGAATGTATTCATTCGGGTCTGCTGGCGTTATGTAGAGGTGATTTAAGGTGAAAAGCTGGGTAAACAGCTACCCCAAAACACGCATTAGTGTTCTATACGGATATTAAGGTCAGAGACTGGTTGACACCGTGTGAACTGCTAGGGTAATAAGTAATGCATCAAAAACACGAGTCAACAGCGCTGTCTTTATGACTACCGAATTTGTGAGTTAAAAGTATTGCTCGCCTTTTTTTTCATTTAATTGCATCAATTATCTTTTTGTTTATTTTGAACATTATACAATTTTCATAATATTTTCCGTGCTTTCAGAGCGTCTTAAACGGGACATGTTGTTGTTATTTTGTCTAAGTTATCTGTATAACATCAATGGACATCTGTCTTGCATTGGGGAAGGCATCGCAGATTTGCCCTTATCGGAAGGGAATTTGACAGTACATGAACGTACCAGCACCGGGCGCTCTACGTTCTCTCGTGTGTCGGTTGATCGACTCGATTTCCTATTGTAATGACTTTCAGTTGCAATACTGTACAACCTTCTGCAGCGCCCGTAAGTCTAATAAACGAGCAAAAGATGATAAATTAAGAACCTCGTTTTATGCGATACCTATGGGGCCTCATTAATGGATATATACCACAGTAGGCATCCGAAAATGACACTTGACCAATTACTAGCCACGTGAAGGCTAACTGTTTATAATAAGACATGTATGTCCCCTCATGATGACTGAAAGCTCGGACCATCCGCTATTCCGACATAACTCGCTGTTTTAGTTAAATACCTATAAAACTTGAAAAAAAAATCGATTTTAAAAATGAAATTCATTTAATGTAGAATTGCTAATACGTATCACTTTTTTTCTGCCTTCCTTACAATTGTGTTTATACAAGCCAAGGTAGCATCGGTCTGATGAAAACTATGGTGCATTCTTTAAATCAGAAAAGTCAACGTCATTGTTGACATTATTTTTTTAATTATTCAACTTACTCTATCCGTCAGACTTTTTTGGTCAATAATACATTTTATTGTGCTACAATAAATTTTGTTATCACGATAAATACAACAAAAATATACGAAGAGTACAAGCGAAGTTTCGAAAGCATTTTTTTTTTTTTTGCTCTAACTTTATTATCTGAACACGTGCAAAGAATACTTTCATCTAAAAATAAAAATATATTTCACCAAATGTTCCATAGGATAAAAGACAAACTCCTTTTGCCAGTTTATCGGTAAAAATGTTATCAGAATTAAAAAACACCATTGTCAAAGTTTCGCTAGAATGTTTGGTTCTTAGCTTCAATGAGCATCTGTCATTAGCTGCAAGCAAGCAAATTAGTCTCCATGTTCCATTTTTTTGGCCTGTGTATTCGACTGGTTTCCGCAATGGAGGCTCAACAATCAGTTTCTTCATTAATAAATGTTGGTATTTTTAATTTAGTATTCTTACCACGATATTTTACATTTGCTAATCAACTGTATATTAATTTCAAACATAGAGTACGAGTATATACTCATAATGCAAAATAAAATTGTGTTGCAAGACTTTAAAATGTATTGGTCTTATCTGGTGCGAGTTTTAGGGGATCACGAGATTAACATGTAAAATCAGTTGTTGTTTTTTTACAACAAATTGTGTTTTTAGTAAATATTGTTGTTTTTTTCTCTTGCAATCAAAACTGATGATATACACTAAAAACTGCAGTCCAACCTGAGAACAGCGGTCAGTCAATGGAAACTGCCAAAGTGGCCAATGTAGACAAGTGACCGCTGTTCTCAGTTGACCACTTTTGTGATGGTTGGTCATTTGGTAGTAGGTTTGACTTTATTTCAATGTATTTCAAATACATCCTGAAACTTTATGTACATCATTTACAACGCTTTTCATTAGTTTGAAAGACCTCTTTTCACAGCACCAACATCATGCATCTTGACAATACATACAAAACATATAACATACACAATATGCCATGATAGTTATGCACATCCAATCATTTAAAAGTGTAACTTCAGGTAGTATGACTCTGACAAAAGTCCAGTGAATCTCAATTTGAAACGTACGGCGTATCTTTATTTCAACAGTGTCTGATGACAATTGAACAACGATCGAATAGTTATTAAAACATAATAGTGTTAATATTTTGCAAAACTTACCTTAATTTATTTAATTATTAAGAATATGAATAAACATGATAATTATGCCTGCCGACCGTTAGAGCCAACGTCGAGCATTGCGACAGATCGCCTGCGTTTGGCTGTTCTAATTCTCGCCGTTTTAACATAAGAAATGCATTATGATGCATTTTAAAATTAATTGGCTCAGCACATACTTCCAATGCCCCCAAACATAAAACAGAACCAGTTGTCCCGCTGGACTAAATTGGGCAATAGACATATTGTTAACATATAGTGAGTCGACAGAGACATGTGTACAACGTTATAAATTTCACATAAACAATTGCATTTGTTGCCACGCAATCATATTTGATAAAGTTGACGCTTAGATTTGTTTACATCGGAACCTAAAACATTACACGCAGTTCGTTTTTAGAACATAACTATGTTTCCCACTCCCTCCAAGAGTGGGAAACAACTTGAATCCAGACAAATGTGAGGTACTGAGGATAACGAGAAAGCGAACCCCGATACAAGTTGACTACAGCATCCACGGGCACTGGTCAGCTAGCCTTAGCCAAGACAGGAAGGTATTAAGGCGTGACACTTGCGATCTTTCCTTGAAACCACATGTGGACAGCCGAACTTAGTCTGCCAATAACTCTCTCGCCTTCCTCCGCAGAAACCTCTCCAGCTGCCCGAAAGACATAAAGATGCAGTGCTATAAGTCACTAGTCAGACTTGTCCTCGACACAAAACACCGTAAATTATTATTCAATATTGGACAATAACGTGATAAAATAATGTTGCAAAAATAAATCTTTTGGATAATAGGTCAAAATGCACACAAAAAATGAACGTTTACAGTGATTTTTATATCAAAATTTCAACAGAAATTTAAGCGCTAGTTTAACCGCGTCGTATATAGCCTCACAACAAAAGACGGATCACCATGCAATTGGAGTGTAAATTAATACAAGATGGCGACTGATCCTCACGAGGCCAATCTTCCGGAGCTATCCGGAGATGATCGATGTAACACGATTGCTACTACTATGCATAAAATGCACTAAAATTGCATAGCTGTTGGAATGTGTTTATAGTGTTTATAGTTCCAAGATGACAATTAAGTAAATAAATAAACACCACCAGGCCACGGAGTAAATGTCAATGAATTAATATTATTTCAAATATAAAGGTAGTTGAGACAAAACATCACTATGTTTTTAAGACGCCAGTGCAAGAATAAAGTGCCCATCATCTCTGCTGAAAGGTACCCTGTGGTCTGGACGGCTCCCAGCCACTCTCGCTTCATGTAACTTTGGCTTGAAAGGTTAATGCTTCAGAAAAATTGCAAGCAAAATCGACGTGCATAGCTAGCAAGGTATTATCAAGTGGTTTTTAATACATTTGACGCACAGACCCAACGTTTAATTCCACCGAGGCAAGATTCCATTTCTAAAAGACGGCATCGAAGAACTGTAACACTATCCGGGCTGTCGTTCTTTAATCATGTCATATCTTTGTAGACAATTGAGTATGTGTGTGTGAATATTTTAAGAGAAAAAAGAGACAATAAAAATGCTTCACGAATGTTCTTTAATTTCCCGTCATACTCCTTTGATTTATCACTGATCACTTTCCACACCCTTTATTAATGGCTTGCTTATTAGGTCTCATTTCCTCGGGAGAGGTGTAGGCCGCGTCCTATATGGCCTATAAGAAGATACGCAACCGATGAACAGTCTACATGTGCAGGACATTTCACCAGTTGCCATTTATGTTTATATAAAAGAGGTATTGGTAAACAACACAAAAATTTTAATATTTCAGTTTGTGGTTTTGATATTTCCGTGTACACACATAATACTGTATGTAAATTCAGTACTGAGGAAACATATCTGACTTAGTTTTGACCTCAGATAAAGAAATTGCATTTCCGGGATATACGGTAAATTTAAATGCATCCGCAAATTACACAGACAAGGCCACCTGGTGACCTTGGAAACAAGACGCTAGTCGCACCTGTCAATTAAACATGTGATCCAGGTACGCTATTTCATTGGTCAATGACGTGTATACATGCAACTATTATTATAAACACATTGAATTACGCGAAACGGAAAAAGCACGGGTGGAGTAGCATATTATTTTGTTTACTTATTTCGGATAAGAAAGGAATAAACCATGTGTGGCGGAAGTCAAGTTGACGACGAAGGTTCTAACGGAGACAAATACGGTTCGTTTTCATGTTATTTAAATAACATTCTGTTATTATCAATTTAAAATCAACGCGTTTCAATATTAGAATCTATCGTGACTATATTCCTAAATGTCCGTGCTAAAAATAGGATTAACATTGCGAAATAAATGTTAACCCAAGAGCTTGTACCCCAAACACCACGGCTAATCATTTTTAAAAAATTAAACGGATTACACTTTTAGCAAGCAGTTGATTAAATTGATTCATAAAAAAGCAGATGGAATCATGCTATCTAAAATACAAGTCTTTTTGTCATGATTTCCCCAAGTTTTGGCTACCTTAACTTAACAACATATTTTTTTTTTCTGTCTTTATGGGACCAGTGCCGGATTAGCACCGTGGAGGCCGATAGGCAGTGAAACTATTAAGGCCCAGGCCCCTAGTCGGCTTATATAGTGCTTACTAGAAAGCCTGTGTCCAGTCGATTTCACTGGCTTAAATAAGCCTACCAATACCTATGCTTTCAACACATGAAAAGTGACAATGTCCTATTATAGATATAAAAGGTCATTATAAAACTGTAATGCCATAACTACATTATAATGATTGGATTCAAAATTTAAGAAAACAATCAATGAAGTCTGTAAATTCAGGGTCTCATGGGGTCTCTAAAAATCTTGGGTCTATAGGCAGTTGCCTACTCTGCCTGATGGGTAATCCAGGACTGTGTGCGACTCTGGCTACCGTAACTTAAAATATCGCTTTTTCCATAATTGGACAGAGCTGATTTGCAGTGACCATAAAAACTCCCCAACGCTGGCCATACTTTGTTTATACCGGTATGCATAACAAGCAGTACAAATATAGAAAGTTGTGTTTACAATTCTGATCCAGTTTGATACGAAAATATTCTAATGAAAACCTTGTCTCAACACATCAATGGCAACCTTATTAAACATTATATGCTGATTAGCGAAGTTTTCCAGTATTCAATTTCATTTGACAATATCTATTATACATATATACATTGATTTTATATAAAGTTGAAAATTATTCATTTATAGCTTGATATAAATCGTGTGTTTTTTCATTCAAATTTGGGGCCGGTATCCGGCCCCATTCCCAATGGAAAACAGTATATATTTTTCCCAAATGGGGCCTAACATTTCCCAATTGAAGGTTTTTCTCTTTTATTCTCGATTTTGAAGCATTTGTTAGCAAAACAGCAACAGCACTAATTTCCCAATTTTAGTCAAAACACCGCGACTCTGGTAAACATTCGATACAGGAATTTCAACACTTTGGGAATGGGGAAGGGCCCTTTGATTTGGGGAAATCATGTCTTGTTGACTAAAATTATAATTTGGAAATGTTGATGTGTATTTTGTCTGCAAACAAATTCTAACAAATTGAGAATAAAAGGTGTTTATAAAGATTATACTTGCTACCGTTTAACTCATAGAGCTTGACAGGGACATAAAGTGACATTTTGAAAGAGAAAAATGACTTTTTATAGAAACTTAAAATGGGGAATAATAGACAGTCAGACAAATCTATACATTTTTAGATAGGGAAACGGGCAGAATTTTGGCCAAACATATATAATTTTGCACCACAAACACACTCAGAAACCACTTAGCTACCAAAGGCAAACTTCTTCAAAAACCGGACATTAAACTTGATCAATTATAAATGACTTCATAACATCCTTGTTTGAAGATGGCTCGGTATAAACAAGATATTATACTAGGCGAGGTTGGGAATACAAATTGTCACACATTCCTGAACAAGAAGTAATTGCAAAACTTTTAAACGGACTGAAGTCAGATGTATTTTGTTTATCTGAGGATAAAGAAAAGACTTAAATTTACATCAGCAAAAATGTGTTTTTTCTACATGGTTTAACACCATTAAATTGGTCTGCCAAACTGTTAAACTGTTACGCTTCACAAAATACACTACTTCATATTCAAGACGGGTGGCTATTACCTGTACTTTCTCTTCTCATTGTAAACATTTATTAAAAGCTAAAAATAACCCTTTTCACAGAAATGCTTTTCCGCAAATGGTTTGTTAACATGACACAGATTAACAATTTGGTATATATATATGGCAAAAGCAGAAATAATATAAACATACTTTACAATTTCAAAGTACATGTATAATTGTTGATGCGTTTTAATCTAAACATTAAAACTAGATTTAAATTGATTGGAAAATTAAAAGCAATTTGACTTGAAGAAAACCTACATACAAGAAATAATTACTTCGTCTTGAGACTGTAATATGAACACTATAAACTATACAATGTGCCAGAGACAATGTTTGTTAATTATTATAAGGAGGGAAAAATGAAAATCAATACCCTCATGCAGGCAAAAGGTATTTAAATTACCAACCTCAATATTTCCTATTATAAATTATTGATTCTTTTGAGACCTTTAACAATAATTTTACTGATTTTATACGAACTTTAAGTAAGCAGTATAAAATTATTCTGATCCTAAACAGTCTGGCATTCTTTTCACCTAATGGGGAAAGGTGGCGAGCATTTTAAATGGAATTCTAGCTAAAAGAACTTCAGCAAACAGGTTTTATGGCAGCGATTTTTTTCCTTCTTTATAAAGTTCAGGTAAACAGCACTTTCCCAATTACGAAAAAACTNAAAAAAAAAAAATTTTGGAAAATGCAACATTTAGTTAGTTTTAGTTTGAACCTAGGTAAATATAATATTGACAACTTGAAAAAACATTTGTTTTCAATATTTAAGTATTTGGGAGCAAAAAAATCAAATACACCCATTTCCCAATTTGAAGTTTTCACGACTCGATTTTCCCCAATTTTGAGGTTTTCACGACTCAATTTTTCCCAATTGGACCGTACGGGTACTTTTCCCAATAGGACAAAAAAATTGCTGTATAGCACTGACTGACTGGGACCTGTCACACACTGGGTTTGAAGTATACATTTGAAATATTAATTAGTAGGTAAGGTATATAAAACACAATGACACCCATGGTAATTAATTCATTACTGAGTATATTGAAGCACGTATTTCAGTCTTGGACGTAACCCACTCGACCGTCTACCGAGTCGATTGATTTTTGCGTCGGTCGAGTGAAAATTCCAAGACGGTAGCCTGATCTGTCCAGCACTTTTTTCGTGTCGGAACTTAGTAACATGTCCGAAATAGCTTCCTATAATAGTTTAAGCTTCCTCGGCATTCTGGAAATTTTCGCTCTGTACCGATTTTGCCTGGTATTTCATTAATTAATTTTTTATTGGTTGGCAGATGGCACCAACTTGAATGGTAACTGACAGAAAATCTTCGCTTTTTTCCGAAAATCTTAAACGGAAATGAACGTTGTCCGCCATCTTGAAATATTTTAAGTGATCGATATGCAAAGTAAAGCACTGCAATACATGTAGCATATTTTCAAACAATAAATTAACAAAATTATATATTTTTGCTAGGTAACTGGTTTTCATTGTCTGAAATCAAACGATATGCACATTTTATTTCATGCGCAAATCACGTTCATTTTTTCGGACTATTGTTTTCGGATATAGTATTTTTTGTTGATTTTAATTATTTAAATTTATTTTTGACGTTCTTTATAAAAAAAAATCTATAGTATGACGACTACACATGCGGTGATATGGATGGTCTGCCCTTTATCGCCGTTGGAGACCTGCGGCCTAATTTCTCGGATTTCGAAATTGGGAAAATTGACATCCCTACTATAGACGCTTATTCAAAACTGCATCGATCTGTTATCTCACTTGAGCACTAATTGAGTATACAATTATTGAACAGTGTTGTTGCGAGACCCTAAAACTATTACCATGACCGGATGGAGTGGGTTATGTCCTAGACTGACATAGTTACAAATGTTACAGAATTATAACTTTGATTCGGGCTAGTTAAAATTGATTCGGGCTATAGTGAAATTTACAATATGGTGGCCAGACCGGGCTAGTGCTTTAACAAAATTAATGCCAAGACTGGTATTTATCTTTATCGACAAGGTCCCTTGCTGAATGGTTGAATTTGTTTGAAACTGTAAATGGAACTTAACTCTACACTTAGGTGCCACATGTTATTATTAACGTAAATGAAAACTGGTCTACATTATAATTCACAATTTGTTTTTCATATTGAAGATGTATTCCAGTTTGTAAAATTTCTACTCAATATAATAATGTACATGAAGACTAAAGAAAGATCAGGGCCCTCTCTGGCCATCTGCAGGGGAAGGCGCCCTGAGGTCCCTCATGAGGGGGAATTTTCGTGGCGTTTCCCTTTTATGGGGAATTATTTCACTTACTCTCTTATTACCTAATTTGTACTGTTTGAACTAGATTCATTGCTTTTTTTTATAATTAAGTTTATTTGAATTAATGTACTTGAAATAAAATTCAGATTAATAATCATGAGACACTTCTTTCCTTAAAAAAAATAAAAAAAATTGGTGGGATTTTTTTCAACAAAAGGGGAAAAAAGTATACTTTTTTGATGGGGGACGGGGCCGAATATTCGGCCCCAAAAACGCAGATCGAGGGCCCTGAATATATTCTTAAATATACAAGAGCCTTGTACACTTGGAGACTTTTCTCGCATCACTTTTCAAACTTGAATATCTCAGTAATGGGTTAAGATTTTTATTTAAAATCTCACATGTGATCATTTGACTATATTCCGTTCAAGTTCACGATAAAATCATTCATCTGTGGCGATTGGACGCTTTTGCACGTGGTGTAGGTGTGGTTTCATCTTTTTGCACGTGAAAATGGTGAAACACGAGTTAATTCTAATTTTATTTCAATTTCATTATTTTTTTTAAATTTATTAAAAAAACAAAATAGCTCGTATGAATATTTAGAAGCACAACCGCGAAATTTGCATTTTTCAGGCTACCAGTCCACTCGCCAAAGCGTCCGATCGTCACGGATGAATGATTTTATCATTAGATTGCACATAATATAGTCAAATGATCAGATGTACAATTTAAAATAAAAATATTTACTAATAACTGAGATATTTAAGTTTGAAAAGTGTTGCGTTAGAAAAGTCACAAAGTGTAGTAAAACACGTTATAATTCCAATTGAATTTCAATTTCATCAATCTAGGTGGGTTTTTACACAAGGAAAACATCACATTAATTAAAAAAAACAATATGGCTCATATGAATATTCAGGAGCATGTAGAAAACCGGTCAGTCATTAAGAAGTGTAAGTTTATGCGTTTTACTATGCACATTTTGATTATTTTACGTTTTGCGAATTTGACGTTTGCAGTGATGTTTTTTAATGTTTAAGTTTGCTATTTAAATGTTAATCGATCTCATTCAAATTAACAAAGAGTATAAGATATGTGTTGAATTATTCTGAGTCCAAATTTAAACAAAATCCGTTAAAAAATAAGGGAGCTATATTGATTTGAATACGTGATGCGTTAGAAAAGTCTCCAAGTGTACATGAGAAATACCCAGGCATGGGGACATTTTCCGACAATTGGCTGACCTAATTTTAAACGCCAACTTAAAACCTTTTCTCTTTGATTATCAAGAAACAAATTAAATGTGGCTAAACCAAATTTTCTTTAAGCTTTGTAGTTAACACGCCCTAACCCAGACTACCCCACAATTATATTGACTCCTCTATAATCCCCCCCCCCCACCTCAATACAAATTATTAAAGTGGAACAATAATTGTAACTTTCCCTGTTTCCAAAACACGGAACCAACTCTCATCTATAATTTATAATCATAAGCCTGTAACACTTGATTAAATTGGAAATATAAAATTCATGTACTTATTCTGCTTGACTGGTCAGATATTTACCAGAATTTCAGATGACTATTGATCATTCTGAGAAGTTGTAAACATTCATGAGCCTTGCTCTGGGAAAATGGGGTTTAATGCATGTGCGTAAAGTGTCGTCCCAGATTAGCCTGTGCAGTTGTGCAGTCCACCCACTGGCTAATCATGGATGACTCACACCTTCTGTTTTGTTTAATTTTTCGTTTAAAAGGAAGTGTCTTCTTAGCGAAATTCCATTTTAAGCAGAGAGTGTTGTCTCTTACTAGCAGCTCACTAGCCTGTGCGGACTTCACAGGCTCNGTTTTATTTTACCCTTTTAATATCATGTTAAACATATTCTGACATTCAATAAAACATTGACTCGACAAAGTATTAAAGAAAATACAAATCTGTAACAGAACCCTTTGCATTATTTTTTCAGTATGACTAACTATTGATTATCATTAAAACATGGTATGTATTCAATAGACAGCATTTACTATTAAAAGTTCAGTTTGTATTAATTGGATGAAGATGTTGAGAATGAAGATGATACACATTTAATATGCAAAGCTAGCTACATGTACATCTTTCATCAAACATTTGCTGGACTAACTGTATTGAACATCGGGTGACACCTGTGTCAATTCTAATTTATTTCCGCTTTTTTTCGGCCGACGAAGGCACAGACAATTTTTGGGTGGTCAACTTTCAACGATGGGGCTTGATCATACGAACTACAAATGAACTCATCGTACAGGTCCGCGAGAGTTAAAGTTGCTGCACATTTTGACACCCCGTACCAATCTTTTACAGTTGTAACGCCGTTTCTTCACCTCGCTCCTTCGCCATAAAAATCAATAAGCGTCTCGGAGACATTGAGTTGCCGATTCGCACTTCGCTATTTTCGTTCTTATTCAGCCGTTTCGTCCTCAGTATTTTGCGGCTCAAGTTTGTTTACGGATTTTTTTTTCAAAATAAAAAACGTTCGGGTGGGACGATTTTCGATCTAGGAATCTAGGAATATATTTCCTATTGCCTTATTCACAATTTAACAACATTAAATTCACATAATTTATGTTACTTTTCAGTTCATTAAATCTTAACTATAGATTCGAAGTTCAGTTATATTTGTATGCCCCCTTCTTCGAAGAAGAGGGGGTATATTGTTTTTGGCCTGTCTGTTTGTCATTGTGTGTGTCTGTATAATTCTGTGCGTCGGTCACAAAACTTTAACCTTGGTTAAAGTTTGGTCATAACTTTTGCAATATTGAAGATATAGCAACTTGATATTTGGCATGCATGTGTATCTCATGGAGCTGCACATTTTGAGTGGTGAAAGGTCAAGGTCATCCTTCATGGTCAAAGGTCAAAACAAACAAAAAAGCGGCACAGTAGGGGGCATTGTGTTTCTGACAAACACATCTCTTGTTGTTAAAATCTGTAGTTGAACTTTCAGGGGTTGGGTATTGGTTGGGAACTTTAAATAGCTCAGTTGGGAGAGCACACGCCTGAAGTTAAGTAAGAGGTCCCGGGTTACAGTTCCGGAATGGCTTCATAATTTTCTCACCTGTGATTTTTTTTGTGCTAAAGTAATGTATGTATTAAATGCGTTGCTGTTATGTGTTTGCAAGCATGTTTCATTCATTGAAACTCCTAGGTTTACTTGTTACAATGATAAAAATTTGTACCACCATTACTTCATAAGATAATCTGAAGTTGATTTGGAATGACGTCAGATGGACAATGACTTTACTTAGACTGTGCCAATTTAAGTATCTTTTTTAATTGTTCTCATTCAATTTATGTCCAGGAGCTTAGCATAATCTCATGTTTACTGAATGCACTCGTGCAATTTAATCTTCCTGCTTGTTATGTGATATAATGTTGATAATGTCAGTTAAACTTAAAGGGACCTGTTCACAGATTGGCAGATTTTAAACTTTGCCATAGATTCAAAAAATGGTTTTGTTTGTTTGTTTTGTCGGGGCCGTTTTCAACAGTATTTTAGCAATATTATCACATATGTTAACCAACTCCTAGTTTTCTAGTGCTAAGTGCATAACATATACCAGTAACTTACAACTGCTCCATTTGAATTAGAGATAGGGTGAGAATGGCCAAACAAAAGATTTCATTACCAATACCAACACAAGTTATCAGTGGCCGGGTCAGGGAATCAAACCCGCAATCCTCGGCTTTAATTGTTATTAAGTACTCTATGAGCTATATATATTATAGCTAGCTGGCCAAAAAAATAATTATTGTGTGTAAAGAAGAGAATAGACCATTTTATTTTTTGAAGATATCAAGCCTCAGTTGAGCATTGGAAGTAGAATGCTGGTTACTTGGATTAGTAAAGAAAGAAACATTTGTTGGTGAACCTTGCTGAGGTCAAGACACATGATTTAGCTTTTAAGGAAAACTGTTTCTGTAACCAAGTAATTAAAAAATGCTTTAAACTTGCATCATATAAATTAGTATATGCTAGTAAGGCTTGATGGAAGGAAGACACCAGTGCAATCAAAGATTTAGGTTACATGGACTTGCAAAAAATATCTTCACTTATTAGCAGATGATGAACCATTGGTGCATTGTCCTCAAATTAATGAGTCTCGCTGTGGAAAATAGTGTTTAACGCATGTGTGTAAAGTGTCGTACCAGATTAACCTGTGCAATATGCTCATGCTAATAAGGGAGAACTTTTTATGCTTTTACTATATTTTTCGTTTAAAGGAAGTCTCTACTTTGCAAAAATCCAGTTTAGGTGGAAAGTGTTGTCCCTGATTAGCCTGTGCGGACTGCACAGGCTATATGTCATTTTGTGTCGGCACTTAATATTTGCTCACATGCATTAAGCCCTGTTTTCCAAGAACACAGCTTATATATAGCACATGCAATGGTCAGTTGTAAAGCATCAGTTGATAACTAATGGCTACAAGTTGAAGGGACGGGCATGTTTTACAAGCATCTCTTGTTATGGTAGCAATTAGAATGAAAGCTATTACATGCAATTCTTAAAATTTCATCTGGTCAATATAAGTAGCATCCTTGTTATGAAGATGTGTCAAATGTTGATAATTATGTCTTTAATAAAGTAACTGCATGGAAGCAACACTATAATAATGCACCAAACAAATAAATTTAAGCCACCAGTAAATTGATTTCTATGTAAACTGTAAAGCACATGGGCAGAACAACTTATGTTGCTTATGGTGTCTGCTATATATGAAAACGATTTGGCAAAGTTAAAATGGGGGTAGACATTTAGAACAGTTAATTTCAAAATACCATTTCCTTCTTTTTATACGCCCGTATAAAATACGGGACGTATTATGTGAAACCCCTTGGCGGGCGGGCGGCGGGCGGCGG
>VMBQ01013501.1:0-10272 GCA_007657795.1 Dreissena rostriformis | reverse complement strand
CTTATGAAAATACGGTCAATCTCAACTATGCATGGCCCCATTACCAACCCTGGGGCGCCCCGCCCACATAGACCACACCCGCCCAAAATTGCCTTTACTATAATTTCTTCATTTCTACACCGATTCACTTTAAATTGATACTGAACTTCTCTTATGACAATACGGTCAATCTCAACTATGCATGGCCCCATAACCAACCCTGGGGCGCCCTGCCCACATAGGTCACACCCACCCAAAGTTGCCTTTACTATAACTTCTTCATTTCTACACCAATTCACTTCTAATTGATACTGAACTTCTCAATGACAATACGGTCAATCTCGACTATGCATGGCCCCATTACCAACCCTGGGGCACACCTAGGTCAAACATTCGGTGCAGTCTGCAAAATTAACCCATCGCCTGATTGCCAAAGTATACCTGCTCAAGTGCTTTCAATTCAGAATGACATTTCCCGGTATTTTAAATTATTCTTGCTTGTTTTGTAAAAAAAATGTAGTGTAAATACAAACTCAAAGTAAAACTTATTTAAACTTACCTGATTCACTTTGAAATAAGACTTTTAATCCACCAGACGTAAGTTGTTAATCACAAATGATCGATTTCAGAAAACGAAAGTTATGTTAACAATTTAAGCAAAAAATGTCAAGGTCGATCGGAAAGTATCCAAATGAAAACTTGTCACGTGACAAAGCAACAATGGCGTAAAAATTGTGAATTTCATGCTGATGAGAGTTATTTTCATCTATTGTAAGATGCATTTGAAATATTTGAACTTTAAAATATGCCCCGATGCAGTTATTTATATTTATATCACCAATATATGTAGAAATGTATGCTGCTGCGGA
The DNA here is from genome assembly GCA_007657795.1 of Dreissena rostriformis. NCBI lineage: Eukaryota > Metazoa > Mollusca > Bivalvia > Myida > Dreissenidae > Dreissena > Dreissena rostriformis. The sequence goes on along the minus strand of VMBQ01013501.1, from coordinate 9,424 downwards.
GATTTTGTGTTTGCAGAGGCGGTGCATTTTGTTGTTTAGAAGACAAGCAAAAGCAACTCACACAGTGTTAATTGGTTTAGTGTTTATTTCCACGAAGTATAAAGTTTAACAGTAATAATAACAAATATCCTGAAATTTCACAGTTCTGAATCGTTCGGTTAAATTAATGTTTGTTTGAAATAATGTTTTCCTATAACATTTAATTAAGTTAATTAATATCACACAGAAACACAAAGTCAAGTTTCACTAAGTAAAGCTAAAGTCTATCTATCTCTTATGTTCAATATTATTCACTTTTTTATTTGTTTCTTTTTATTTTTAAACAAAATTTAACAATATATTAAAGTAAATTAAGTACGTCGCTTATGGGGTGCATAACACATAAGCGACGTAATTTATTGTTTACTTTTATTTAAAAATAAATAATAAAAACTTTTTACTACAAATGTAATACTTAAAGCATAAAGAAATGGTGTTAAAAAAAATAAGAAAGGGAAAATATATTTTAGTTTATTTAAATTATTGTATATTGTTACATAATTGAATGTCATGTTTATCAGATTTTAAAATAATACTGGTTGTATTTGAAATAGAACGAAACTTTATTGTTTATATTTTATCCTCCACCTTAGGTCAGTTAAAAAACTGACATTTTTTATTGGCATTTTAAGTTAATTGTATACTGGTATATTTACTTCAAAGACACATTAAAGTAGCCCATCCATCCCCTGCTGTGAAAATTCCCTTTGGCAAACATTTAGGTCTTTTGTAAAAATTAAATGATATCTAATTGCATCTTATCTTAATTGATTTTTATCTAATGGGTTTCCTGTTAATTGTCGTTATGACACCTAATTAAGAAATTTGGTATAAAAGTGAAGAATATTGAGCATGAGAAATAGAAATGATTTAGCTTTACTAAGTGAAACTTGACAATGTGATTTCTGTGTGATGAATATAAACTTGTTTACTGGAGATGCAACCTTTCGAACAAACTTCAAGTTGATTTTCATTTGACTCAGTTCTGCTGGACATTATTTGTTGATAGATTTTAGAAAAAAGCTAGCTTTGTGTGTTTTGTTTTGTTGAATAATTAATAAGCATAGATACCTTATTATTTCAGTTAAAACAAAGATTGAACAATCAAAAGCTTCAGTGGTCAACAAAATGGCGACCTTTTCGCAGTATAACACTGAAAAAGGATCTGACACAGAAATGAAAGATACTCTAACAAAACAGGAAAATCCAGACCAAATAATAACGCTGAATGGGAACTCAACATATGATGTGAGAATACCAAGTGATGAATGCGGATGCACTATCTCAGCCATCTGTGTTCTCCAAGACAAACAGATCCTAATTGTAGACGCCATGAATAATAAAGTCAAGCTGTTGGACCAGACATTCAATTATGTGAGTCACTGTGATGTATCTGCGGATTTATGGGACATGTGTCAGATAGCACCCAGTGAGGTGGCGGTGACACTGGATTGGGATAATGATAATGATCAGGTCCAGTTTATTACTGTCTTTCAAAACCAGCTAGTTAAAGGCAGGAAGCTTCAGTTTCAACATGACTGTGTGCATATTACCCACCACCAAGGAGAATTGTTTGTCACCTCTGGTTTTGCACTGTACAAGTACACACTTAGTGGTAAACTGGTCAGCAAACCAGTTTACCACAAACTGTACAAGGATGAAACAAAAAGTGATGACTTTAGTGATGACACTACTCATACAGGTAAGAATTATGTTGGATATATCTTTATAAACCCAAAATTGTTATATTCAATCACTAATATATTTAATAAGACAATAACATACTGCAGCAATGGGCCAGACATCTATAATTGCCATTTAATTGGCCCCCTGCCTATATAAAGGCCTGAGGGCCTTTTTCCAAAAGCCATTATGCGGCTAGGGCCGATTATAGACGTCCGGCCAACATCTGCGGTATGTTATCGTTTATATTACATATTGTCCTTTTTTGTTCCTTCACTAAAATGTATTTCCTAACCAGCTTTTATGTACTTTTATTTTAATTCAAGTCATCTAGTATTATATGACTTAGCTCAGTTTAAGCTAATAGCCTATAGACTCTCTGGATTTTCGGGACAACAATTCAGGCGTGGTTGATTTTCTTAACAGTAAAAAATTCTGAAAGAAAGCATGGAACAAATCCAAAACATATTTCGATTTGTGTGTTTGTCGTGATAATTCAAATTGGAAACTTCAATAAGAATAAAATAAATCGTTCAGACCAGTTATTCAATTTTGTAAATTGTGTTTTGGATCAGAATGGTTAGCATTCAATACAAACGTTTATAAAAATAATGTGGTTTAAATAAAATAATGATTAATGGATGGGAGAACAGAAAATTAATTTGCATATCGTTGTTATTTTTTTTTTAGCATTTATTAAAGTTGTCATTGAGGTAACCATGTCCTTTTTTAAAATCTTTTTTGATGATTCAAATTAATTTATTTTAAGCTTAATAGTGTCATCAATCTAAACTTAAGTTTTAGTTCTAATAATTTTTTTAATTATTCCAATAATGAATTTGGTGCTATGTTTAATAAATATTATTTTCGATTTTTTCGTTGATTTGTGGCTTACTTGTATATATCATCATTGGCTAAGGCTTGAGTATGGAGGCCATTTTGTTCAGTTGAAGTCGCGCAAGCTGATTCTTATCAGATATAGAAAACCATCTCGGGCCGCCTCTTTCTTGTGAGGTCATTTCGTAACTATTTATAGTGACAATATCTAATATAGAATTGTAAAGCCTTTGTAGAATTCATTATTATAACAGCAAGAAACGCAGCAAAGTATTTCAGTATTACTCATAAATATGATTATGAATGGATATTGATGTCACCACGTGACACCTCTATTATAAAAAAACTGAGTTGCTCTTACAACACACGATCTGAGCTGTTCTTTATATTTTGTTGTTATAACATACAACGTAAGTATAATAATTATATGCTATATAATGAAATTTATTCTGTTTTGCAGTATGGAGTTGTGATGTGAGCCCAACCGGTGATAAGTTGTACATTACAAACCCAGCGCAGCACAAGCTCCTTACCCTGGCCAGGGATGGTACAGTGATTGCCATCTTCACAGACCCAGAACTAGATATCCCACGTAGCATTTATGTGACACCTGCAGGCCAGGTGCTGGTATATGGAAATGACTCCAGCAAAATCCTACAGGTGAACAGTCAGGGTAGTAAGAAGCTGACCACTCTGGCTACAAAGAAGGATGGGTTTGTAGTCTGCTACAACAGCAACACTGCTTCCATTATTGTTGGGCAGTTTCGTAGCAACAATATCCTGGAGTACAAAGTGAAGTAGCGAATCATTCTTGAATCTGATATGTTAAATAAGTGATATTAATAACAATATCGGTAAGTGTGATAGTATTATGTTACAGTGCAACAATGTTCAGGATATGCATTAATAAATTACAATAGTTGGGTGTGTAATAGTATTACCGCGTACATGTATTTTACAATGCAAGAATGTTTTATGAAATGTGAATACTCATTTTCTACAAATAATGTGCATTTGTTAATTATGTTAATGTACCAGAAGATGTGTTTCTCAATTAACATGTCTTACATGTTAATATTTAACTTTTGATCTCAGAACTCAATAAGTTTATGCATTATATATGACTAAAAACGTTTAAAAATTAGTTTTAAGACTTTACATTAAAAAAGGTACATGGCAATTGTGCTACATTTAGACTCATTTGTAACAATGTTAGATATGTAACAATGAGAAAATTTATTAATCTATTCCTTTAGTTTTCACAACAAAACACCGTTTAAATAAATTGCTATTTGTTTACAGTTTGCATGATTGTTTTCCGTCACTTAATTGGCACTTGATTTGTTTATCTTTATTTTTTACTAAGGGCCTAGATGATAGATGTGTTGTAAAGAGTGTACATTTAAATCAAGTATTGATTTTTTGTGCTAATAATTGAAGGTCTGAATGTAAAAAAACTCATGTAGCAGAAGACAAATGTGTAATCTTCATCCTGATTTTAATGGTTGTGTTTGTTTATTTTATTTTCTATACTAAGCTTACAAAACTTTTTATACCCCCAGTATCATTGGTAATGGGGGCTATATAGGAGTCACTTTGTCGGTCTGTTGGTCTGTCCCGAAAGCTTGTCCGGGCCATAACTATGTCATCTATCAAGGGATTTTAAAATCATTTGGCACATTTGTTCACCATCTTTGGACAGTGTGTCGCGCGAAAGAATTATGTTGATATCTCCAAGGTCAAGGTCACACTTTGAGGTCAAAGGTCAAAAATGGCCATAAATGAGCTTGTCCGGGCCATAACTATGTCGTTCATCAAGGGATTTTGAAATCATTTGGCACATATGTTCACCATCATTGGACAGTGTGTCGCGCGAAAGAATTACGTCAATATCTCCAAGGTCAAGGTCACACTTTGAGGTCAAAGGTCAAAAATGGCCATAGATGAGCTTGTCCGGGCCATAGCTATGTTGTTCATTGTGAGACTTTGAAATCAATTGGCACATTTGTTTGCAATCATGCGAAGGTGTGTTGCGCGAAAGAATTACGTCTATATCTCCAAGGTCAAGGTCACACTTTGAGGTCAAAAATGGCCATAAATGAGCTTGTCCGGGCCATAACTATGTGGTTCATCAAGGGATTTTAAAATCATTTGGCACATTTGTTCACCATCATTGGACAGTGTGTTGCGCGAAAGAATTACGTCAATATCTCCAAGGTCAAGGTCACACTTTGATGTCAAAGGTTAAAAATGTCCATAAATGAGCTTGTCCGGGCCATAGCTATGTTGTTCATTGTGAGGCTTTGAAATCAATTGGCACATTTGTTCACCATCATTGGACGGTGTGTCGCGCGAAAGAATTACGTCAATATCTCAAAGGTCAAGGTCACACATGAGTTCAAAGGTAAAAAATAGCCATAGTTGAGCTTGTCCAGGCCATTACTATGTCGTTCATTGTGGGATTTTGAAATCAATTGGCACATTTGTTAACCATTATTGGACGGTGTGTTGCGCGATAAAATTACGTCGATATCTCCAAGGTCAAGGTCACACTTTGAGTTCAAAGGTCAAAAATGGCCATAAATAAGCTTGTCTGGGCCATAACTATGTCATTCATTGTGAGATTTTAATATTACTCTCCACATTAATTTTGTTCACAGGCATTGGATGGCGTATCATGCCAAAGAATTCAAGATTTCAAAGGTCAAAATGGCCATAAATGATAATGGCATAATAATTCTTATAAAATGCCATAAATAAGCTTCTCTTGTTTTGTGAGACAGCATGCAAAATATTCTGTGTCAATGCAGCATGTGGGGGTAAACGTCACGTCAGTGACAAAGCTCTAGTTTAACCAAGAGGTTGACTCATTTCAACATCAAACACTGACACAAATGCACAGTTTTTTTATTACAGGTATGCATTATCAATTCATCGTATATCACGTTAATAAGCCTGCATTCTGAATAGAATCATCAACAGTAATTAAAGTAGCCAAGTTCTCAAAGATGATTTTTACATTTTTGCACACTCATTAAAACAACAATACTTTATTTCTGAAACAAAAAAGGTAGCTGATGATAACGATAAATTACTGATTTGAACAATACTATTGTCATTTTTAGCTCAGCTGTTTTTGGAGAAAACCCGAGGTATTGTCATAGCCAGCTCATCTTCAGCCGTCCGCGTCGTCCCAAAACCTTAACATTGGCCATAACTTTTGCAATATTGAAGATAGCAACTTGATATTTGGCATGCATGTTTATCTCATGGAGCTGCACATTTTGAGTGGTGAAAGGTCAAGGTCATCCTTCAAGGTCAAAGGTAAAAAAACATTAACATGTGTATTTATTTTTCAAAACTGCACCCGCAGCCGAGCGTTGGCATCCGCTCTGCGGTGCTCTTGTTGATTATTGTGATACAACAGGTATTTCTTACTGCAGTAGTCACCACTTTCATTTATACATACATATAAGAATTTCGGTAAATTATTTGAAAACAGGACACAGTTTTGTTGTATGTTACTTGTACATTTATACTGTGTTATTGTGCATGAATTGTGTCTAGCTCATAAATATGTCATCCATATATGTAATTTATATATCTAATTAATAGCCAGAAATGATAGTACTATTAATGTGACACGTGTCCATGCTCACTCTTGACGATTGAAAGTAGTGCATGAAACCTTTTAACAATGTCTTTGCTCTGCCAATAATTTTATTGTGAATGAAAGGAGTTCAGTATGCATCAGTGTAAACTCATATCAAGACTGCCTGTCAAGTGCATCATCTACTATGCAACCTAAGTCTCATTCTCAAACTTCTTTTTTTGCTGAAGTGACTTGAATATAATTGTAGTGCATCCTTTTAAAATAGTTAAAATCATGAAAAAAACACCAATAAAGATTGAAAAAAAAAAAATTGTTTTGTTGTTAATCTTTAGCTCGGCTTTATGAAGAAAACCCAAGATATTGTCATAGCCGTCTCGTCCTTCCTCATCGTCGTCTTTGTCGTCCGAAAACTTTAACATTTGCCATAACTTTTGCAATATTGAAGTTAGCAACTTGATATTTGGCATGCATGTGTATCTCATGAAGCTGCGCATTTTGAGTGGTGAAAGGTCAAGGTCAACCTTCAAGGTCAAAGGTCAAAAAAAGGTCAAAAAAACAAAATCAAAGCATTTTTTATGTATATTTTTTTGGTTTTTCATGTGTTCATCGACCTGCACATTTTGAGTGGTGAAAAGGTCAAGGTCAATGATGACCTTCAAGGTCAAAGGTAAAATAAAATAAAATCGAAGCACCCACAGCCGAGCGTTGGCATCCGCTTTGCGATGCTCTTGTTAACAGTAAAAGTTACTACTGTTGCAAACCTGTACTTTAGATGTTTACCAGTCTCCACAATAGCCACTAGTCAATCCGGCCCATGGCTGTGACAGCCACTAGTCAATCCGGCCCCCATGGCTGTAACAGCCACTAGTCAAGACGGCTCATGTCTGTGACGGACCTAGTGGTTATGGCCTCATATATAATTAACCAAACCAAAATTCTTGTGCTGTTGGGGAAAGCCTCAGTACCCGGAAGAAACTCCAGAAAAAGCGCATGCATTAGAACAATTTTATAAAACATAATTCTTAAATATGAAATGCTCCAAAAATGCTTAATAAGTACATAATATAAACTCACATTGTGAATTACAAATTACATTTCCATATTGTTTTGTTAGCGGGTGTAGAACTAAGGGAGGTAATTAAAATGCAAAACCCGGCAGTTAAAGAAACATGAAGCTTGTAATTTGACACCAAAACAAATGCTTTATTTGTGAATCACAGTGAGTTTATTTTGTGAAGATTTATTTTTGACAAAGGTGAATTTATTCTTTAATTATTATTAATTGCAAATAATAATGACTTAAACAATTTGTTTTTAAATTATATAATCTTACAAAAACTCAAAATACCCTTTCTTACACCTGGAAGTAAGAAACTTGCCCAACCTCTTACCAAAGATTTGACTGGTTACTAGTATACATGTAGCTCTAAACAAACCTTAAAAATGGCTATTAAATATGAAATTTTCCATTACTGATGTCAGTTTTGTTTTATGTATTGTAATTAGTTTACTGAATTGTAAAAAGGTTTTTCCTCATAACACTGATCTGCATATCCCTTATGTATGTCTGTCTTTGTACTTTTTATGTCCACCAGTATATACTGGGGGACATATTGTTTTTGCCCTGTCTGTTGGTTTGTTGGTCTGTTTGTTGGTCTGTTTGCGCCAACTTTAACATTGGCCATAACTTTTTCAATATTGAAGATAGCAACTTGATATTTGGCATGCATGTGTATCTCATGAAGCTGCACATTTTGAGTGGTGAAAGGTCAAGGTCATCCTTCAAGGTCAAAGGTCAAATTTATGGGTCAAAATCGCTCAAAAGTGGACATAGTGTTTCACAAACACATCTTGTTTTTCATTCTTTGCAGTAGCTCAGGAACTTGTGATTTGAATTTGATGAAACTTAAAATGAAATAACCTATGCATTTTGTCAGGTCGTTCTGCGCCAATTATTTTTTTCAATTTCTGATGAGTTCGTAATAATTTTTCACTTTTGTTGAGTGTACTTCACACAAGGTCAGCACTTAATGTAATTTTCTTCCTTGAATCTGTGACCAAAATCGTGAAAAAAATAGAATTGTTTGAGCCTCTATAACGCATAAACAACATCTATTAGATTAATTTGATCATATATTAAGCATACATATAAACTTTAATACAATGAAGATAGAATTCAAACAAATATACATGTATACTCCAAAACAAAGACAACTCAAAATGAAATACAACAAAGTCTTATGAACTAAATAAATATGCATTAAATTAACTATTTTCTCTGAAGAATGAAAATTATATCAAACGGTATGTTTGTCTGCTAACTCCAATGAAAACAGACAATTGTGTTATACTACATTAAATAATAAATCATTTAATAACAAGAGATGTGTTTGTCAGAAACACAATGCCCCCTACTGCACCGTTCCATATTTTGACCTTAAAGTTCCATATTTTAACCTTTAAGTTTTGGGACAGACAGACAGAATGACAGGCCAAAAACAATGTGCCTCCTCTTCTTCACAGAAGGGGGCATAAAAACCTATAAACATAATGTAATTGAATTATTTATTATTTATTAGTTGAGCACTTATCTATAATTGAAGAAGAACTATTAGTATTGTTATATTTCTAAAAGACCAAGTAGTTAACAAACATCAAATTAGAGCTTGAAAAATACACCACAATGTGACAAACACAACGATGTTACACATATTGTGAAGCAAGTTTTAATGATCATGTTACAGGTATTCTAAATTAAACAAGATGTGTTTGTGAAACACAATGCACAATGTCCCCTTTTGAGCGATTTTGACCCATATATTTGACCTTTGACCTTTAAGGATGACCTTGACCTTTCACCACTCAAAATGTGCAGCTCCATGAGATACACATGCATGCCAAATATCAAGTTGCTATGCCAAATATCAAGTTGCTATCTTCAATATTGCAAAAGTTATGGCCAATGTTAAAGTTTGTGCAAACCAACAAACAAACAAACCAACAGACAGGGCAATACAATATGTCCCCCAGTATAGACAAAAATGGACAGAAGTTAAGTAAATCTTAACATTTTATACATATTATATGACATTAAATATTGCACATGTGTAACTTCAAATCATAACAAAGTTTTAATGTTGCAAGTTAAAAAGCTTAGGAAAACTTCCTTTCCTTTTTAATAGACTGGTTCCACTATACACCCACTACATGTATGTCATAGGGAAGATAAGGGCAATTGTTGCTCGCATTGTA
>VMBQ01013500.1:2477-16997 GCA_007657795.1 Dreissena rostriformis | reverse complement strand
AAAAAAATCAGCAAAACTGCCGCAACACCCCTTAAATTTTTGTGTTACATCATGTCCCAATGGTTCCCGACTTGTTAGCAAACCATCGGTTCCTGGCTTATACGAAAAATAATTGTGTCGCTTCCACCGCGTATCGATTTTACAGACTTTACTTTACAGCTGTGCAAATGTAAACGTGTAACATTGCATTTAGAAGGCTTTGACAACCACTTCTCGAGCATGTCACGCCATAAAATGCAGCGAAAAGATAATCAATGTGCAAAAAGAGGGATACATCAGAAGTTCGACTTGAAAAACATTTAGCGATTGTCTGTGATAAGTGGGAAATGTTGTGTACGAAAAAGAAGAAAAATGAGTTAAAATAGTAGGTTTAGATCTAGTTAAATGTGAAACATCAAATGAATTGACTGTACTTTGCGATTTTAGGGCGTACGCCCCCCCCCCCCTTGGATCCGCCTATGAATAGTTTGGTAAATACTTATTTTGTAACTTACCGAACTCAGAGCAAGTAAGCACCAGCACACTTAGAAGAAGCGCATACTTCATCTGAAATGTACATTATTTAACTTAGGTCATACATGTTTTAGAAATGCTTACACACCAATAATTCCAAGACATAATATACAATGTACATTAATCGAATGTATGTAACGAAACGTTTGAAGCGATTTTATTTCTAAATCCGATCAAATTGTTCCGCGCTCAAATGTCGCATTTTAATTCTAATTTACCAATATATTAGATATTAAACTGGAAAAGAACAGTGAAAGACTGTTTGCTTAAGCCCCAGTCCCATACAGACGCCGGAGCAGATTCTTTGAAGAGCATCGTCAAGCAGTTCGGCGACCTATAGCCGTTGCATCACTGTGTGGTTGTATTGGACGGGAAGCACATCGCCGTGCATTCTCCTCGATGTTCTATCTCCATGTACTTCAACTATTACCATTCCACAAGCGTCATGACCTTAGTCGACGCCGACTACAAATTTATTTGGGTTGAATTAGGCAGCAATGCTTTTCGCGTGTCACATAGGGTTCTCATTAAGCAAATCGGCCATGATGCCCTCCTTTTTCTCTGAAACGACGAGGGACGTCTTCTTTTTTCTTTACGAATCAGTTTCTGTGGGTGGTGCTGATGGTTGTTAATCTACTTGTAAATGTAGTGGCAATCTTGTTCTTGGCCTCGAGCTTGTTTTTCCTTGTTGCTGCTGTTCTTCATCGGTAGCGGATGCTGCCCTGCTTTTATACAAGTAATTGTCGGTCCGGCGCAGATCGTTTTTGGTCCGTATGGATGCCGTGTTAGTTCGTGACGTTGTCGTGTAGGGCCGGGGTGGGTCATGTATGTGCCGGGGTGGTCCGTGTTTATCCGTGTATCTGCCGTGTAGGTCCGTAGCTCTACCGTGACTGTCCGGGACAGTCCGCGTGGGCGCCGTGTTGATGGCGTATTGCTGCCGGGTTAGTCTGTGTGGATGCCATGTGGATGCCGTGTTGTCATCGGGGTGATGGTCTTTGGAAGACCGTCAACGCTCAAAAATCCCAAAAGGCCACGGATCGTCCCGGTTCGTCCCGGTTCTTGATCAGGGGGGATCCGGGCGATCCGGGACTGCCGTGTCCATCCGTGCTTATATGGGACTGGGACTTTAACAAACATAGTTAAGCGTGTTTTATGTTAAATTCATCGTGCACGATATTGAAATTAAAATCCATTTAATGCATATGCAGCTTATTGCATAGTTTTGCGAAACCCAGCAACATCATATCAATTGTACATCACAAACTAAAACAACTCTTGGATTCTGTATTAGTGGTTTCATATTGACTTTAAAAGACAAATGTGAAACGTAATCTTCTGCAAATATTTAAGACTACTATCGTGCGACATCAAGTATTAAGCAACAATAACAACAATAAGTGGTGCGTGTTTGGCTACTTTCGTGTTATTCGACTGAAATATATATAGTCAAGTGGAATAAAAATAATAAAATAAAAACGAATAAATGTTATAATTGGTAATGTTTATATAGTACAGAAAAATGGTCGGCCAACACAATTTAATTAAACATTTATCATTAAATACAGTCAACACATTTTCAGCAAAAATATTTAAATTAAATTAATATTTACCGTTAGACAGTCCTGTTACTGAAGCCGGCACAACTCCAATAGCGTTTCCTTGAAATATTTCACTTCACTCGCCTCAGATAGCCCAACACATCTGATTTAAATTTGCGAACATTAATAAATCCAACATATTATATTGATGACTGAAATAAACATTCGTTCCCAGCAACAAAACACGTCGTCGATTCCAGACACAAACTGTTAATATAATAAACGGTCGGGTTGCCTTAAATATTTGATATTAAAAACAATCGGCTCAATCAAACGTAGTTGAAATATTGGTTTAATCAGCGGATGCTACATTGGAGAAACTACTCGACTCGTTTTCAAATTATGCACATTACCATAACAGAAGAATTGCATATTTAGTTATTGTCTGGTGTCTCAACAGGGGAATATCGGAGCAGAGTAATGGCCGATAGTTTTAAAACAACAGCGAAATTATAAAGACATTAAATCATGTTTAATTTTCATGAACTGCTCTTTACTTGCTTTTCATTTCATAAATCAGGTAGTGGCACTAACAGATTGTTATCAGGCATTAATATTAAATGTTCATTTCTAGAGAATGTAATTAAACGTATGCATTTTAAATTACCCAATTTACATATTGCTAATAAAACCACGCTGAGAGCTATACGCTTCGCTTCATAAAACGATTTATTATATAGTATATATTTCTTATTAGCAGTTTAATGCAATAACTTATGATATAACATTGATAAACGAATGGTTTTAACGTTAACGTTATAGTAAACAATTCTCATCGCCTGATAAGTGCAAAGAATGGCTAAAAATAATATCCTCGCAAAAAAAAACAACATTATCATATATAAGCTTTGTTCTGGGAAAACCGGGCTAAATATATAATATATGTAATTATCCAGATTGTGAATATTATATAATAAAAGTAAAAACACGTGTCTGGGATTTTAAATATATATTGATATAGCCAACGCTATATCCAAATGTAATGACCATAGATGCGCCCTTTGTGGCTATATTATTGAGGGGAATTCTTTTGATTTTAATAGCAAAATGTTCAAAATAAAAACTTATATGTCATGTGATATACAAAATGTGATTTATGTATTAATATGCAATGGATGCAAACAATATTATATAGGCCAAACTTGCGATAAACTTAGAAATAGGCGCTCTGTCCATGAACAACAAATGCAAGACCCCTCAGCAAGACAGATGCCTTTAAGTAAACATGTAGATGAATGTCCATCGTCTAACGTTGTGTGTCGGTATTGTTCCCACTCTAGAGATCTCTTTTTTTCTTGATGAAACAGTCACAATGTTTATCTTGACAATATCTAGTCTCGGTTTGAAACTGGGTTACATGCATCCAAAAACTTTGTCACCAGGTCAAATCTTAGAACAATCTTGTCACGGTTGCCACTTTTAATGCCAAATGTATGACTTAATCTTTATTTGATTTGATTAGAAAGTTTATGTGGACAATATCTAGGTCATTTTTTATGTGGTTAACCTGTATCCAAATACTTGGTCTCTAGGTCAAACCTTGTTACCACTAAAGAAGCCACATTTATGATTATAATTGAATAAACATTGTCAGAATGTTAATGTTTACAATGTTAAGGTCATGTTTGAATTTGAGATAAGATCGGTCAAAACTAGGTCAGTTTTTGACAATTTGATTACCTTGAAATCAGATGATGAGCGCTTTAGGACCATTGTGGCCATCTTATTTGCCAAATGTTTTTTTAGGAGACTGAGTCGACCACACCCTCCACCCCCGGGAAAATGAGCTGCGCCAGTTGTCGCTTCAATTCCAGACTCCCGTAAGTCAATTTTTGGCCATATAGAGAATTTGGTATCTTTAGAATTGTTTTGAAAAGATCTTTCTAATGATACCGTTTACGTGGTGGTATGTAGTGGGCAAGTGCCTTATTTGACTGTTCTAAAACCCCGTAAGTTACTTAACCTTGAAATGTTTCAATTCCAAAATCCCGTAAGTCGATAGCCAATGAAATTTCACCATATCGATCACGTGTGCCGCTCAGCTTTGTTTACATGCCGCTACAATTTTGTATTTTGCTGGAAACGATACAAACAGAAATGAGCCGTTTTCTTAACTATGTAAGTATTATCAAGTGTGTATCCATTGCGTAATGTATACATCTTTGTGTGGTCGTAATAGTTTAACAATAATAAGCATCCTTGTTGTTAATCTGTTTAAGAATCAACGTCCGAATTTAAATTGCATCTGATAATCGGATAAAAAATTCGGACAGATTAGTTAAAGGCCAGTATAAATTGACTGTAAATGAAATGTACTGCACAAGCACATATTGTAAAAAAAATCCACAATGTATTCTAATATGAACGTTCGTCTTGAATGAATCAATATACTAACAAGATCCCGAAAATTAAATGTACAGTTTATATATAAAATGATAAGACATTTTAGCATTAGATTTAAATAACTATAATTTATTAATCTAGTACACTGTTTTACATCTAAAATGATTTCACAAATACATTACACTATGAATTTATTTGAATGTCAGTTATGGATATATTATATATGTATACTGATTTCGGAAAACAATTTCAAACTGGAAAAAATGATTAGGAACATTAAGTATTGGAACTTATTTTCCCTCCGATATAAGTTAATATAAGATGTAATAAATTGCTAACAACACCAAANGATAATCGGATAAAAAATTCGGACAGATTATTTAAAGGCCAGTATAAATTGACTGTAAATAAAATGTACTGCACAAACACATATTGTAATTCAATCCACAATGTTTTCCAATATGAACGTTCGTCTTGAATGAATCAATATACGAACAAGTTCCCGACATTTAAATGTATAGTTTATAGATAAAATGATAAGACATTTTAGCATTAGATTTAAATAACTATAATTAATTAATCCAGTACACTGTTTTACATCTAAAATGATTTCACAAATACATAACACTATGAATTCATTTGAATGTCAGTTAGGAATATATATTATATATGTATATTAATTTCGGAAAGCAATTTCAAACTGGAAAAATGATTAGGATTATTAAGTATTGGAACTTATTTTACCCTCTAATATAAGTTAATATAAGATGTAATAAATTGCTAACAACACCAAAAAGCTGTTTGACAGGTATTCGATATGCGATCTGCCTGTTGAACTACTGGAGACCGTGTTCTTGCACCTGGAAATCATTGAAATTTTGACAGTAATCTGCATAATCAACTCTCTGTTCTACACTATTGTAAACAGCTCCTCAAACGTTTTGAAAAATAAACAGTTCAACCATGATTGTGTTCGCGTTGACTCTACTGCATTACAATCGATTAAGAAGCATTCCAGAAACGTGGAAAAACTAGTATTGCCGTACGCTATCTGGTCGATTAAAACATTTGAATTAGATTGTGTACTGGCTCACAGTTACTTTGAAAAACTTCGCTGTTTCAACATAGCAGAGGCCCCGCTTTCGACGCTGTGTTTTATTCATAGTTCTACAAATCTTAAAGTGGTTGCTCCAACCTATGTGACAGAGACTTCGAAGTTCTTGTTGATTGTCAAAACAAACAAAAAAAATCTTTGTGCTTTACAAGCATATCACCAAAAACACTTAAATGCATTTGTAATCGAAGATCATTGAAAATTGTAGACGCCTGTAATGTACAATTAAAAATAGTTCATTGAGAGAATATTTTAAGCAACATCGTTGGAACATTATTATCAATGCATATCTTTATGTCCGTTAAAGGTACTCAAAGTGTGTGAAGTGTACAGTCCAGTTTCCCTTATAAAAAACATGAAGACTGTTCGACGTAAAGCCGATTTCAATATCATTCAAATGACCAAAAAGCACTATAATGACTACCTAAAAGCAGCGCAGTCATTGAAATTCAGCAATATACCCTTTACAAAGGTGAAGTGTTGACCTGAAACTTTCGTTTTCCGATGTGTCATACCGTACAGTAACTATTTATGGCAGGCCACCGACGAGGAATTCAGTTCCCACAGCTGCGTTGCCATTAGCGCCCCTGCTCAGAAAACAGCCAGGTCTTTCTTTAGAAAAAAGACGCGATCTTACCAGTATGTCTGAATACATGAGTCCATTCGACAGTCAATACTACAAATCCAACAAACTTTTCCTTGAAAATGACAAAGTTACAGACCAAAGTAAAACTGATGATACTCACACGACTGCTTGACCACCTACGAAACGCCCAAAGATATTTTGAGATGATTGTATAAAGCAACCAATGATCAGCAAACGGGCTTGGTGCAGATAAACGTGTTTTTTTTCTAGGAGTTAACTATGCTTTAACTAATTCATAAACGTTTTGGTGAACTTTGTGAGTTTTTTGGTGGTGTTATTCATGTTTAAAAAATATTATACTTAGTGAAAACTCTTTAATTTCTGATGGGTTATTATATGTACGTATTATACTATACATGCATGTTGGTTTGCAAAGTATTTTAAGTGTACTTTTACATTACGACATATTTTGCTTAAGTAAACTTGTTAAGGACTGTACAATTATCAGTTTTTTTAGTTAAAGTTACATGTTCATATTTTCAATTATCTTTTTCTTCTTAGCATGTTTAATAATTATATTGAGTACGTAATGAAGCCAAATGGATGTTATGATAATAAAGCTTCAGAAGAATAGTATACAGTTTTTTTAAGAGCTTAATCAAATTATAGTGATCTATCATCGTAAGACCTACTTGGCCACTAACGCTAAAAACCATGGACTTTCGGGAAAATTAGCTGACAGTTATTTTCTATCGATATTGTAGTAATGTAAAATGTATAAAAGCATTTTAAATTAATTAATTTAACGTGATAACTCTTCATAATCTGACCTTCTAGTCTGCACAATTAAAAAAAATAAAACTCCGTAAGTCGGTATGTGATCAAGATTTTGATGATCAAAACCACGTAACTTCTTACAGGCGTCTGGAATTAAATACAATCTTATATTTCGTAAATTTCTACACTCTAAACCAAAATATAAACACCTATAATTGATTACTAAAGAGACGTATATTTATGAAAATTAACCTGCCTAAAGCTAATCGCAGTTTGACTACATATGCCACATTTTAATGCTGTAGCTATTGCAGAAAAAAGTTATTCGAATCCAAATTTTCAAATCCCGTTTTCTCGAAATGAGAAAAAATGACTTACTGGGGTCTGGAATTGACGCGACGTACTGTAAATTATCACTTTAGTTCACCCCACATTATATAGTATAACACATCATTGAGAAGCGGTTATTTCACTGGCTGTGTTCTATATGCTACAACTTGGCATAACAAATCTCATTCAACCCACTTAAATCAATTTCTACATTTGCGATCAAATGAATCAGGTCAATTCATTTTACATCATCATTCTTAGCGCTATGTAATCGTTTACAGCACTGCCTTCCATTAACATTCGTTGTCTTACCTCTCCCAATATCTCGTTCATGCGTCCGTGTATTTCCTGGAATATGATGTCTTCGTAATCAACACCTCCGTTCTCTTTTATACATTGCTCGACTCTGTTCATCAACTCCAGATGCAACATCTTCATCTCCATCCTTCTCCTGCTTAACCACAGAAGGGCTCTGGGTGACAGATAACGGCTTGTCGTATCTTCGGCAATCTCAGTATCAGCCTTGGACCTTCCTCCATCATGTCCGTGATATCTGCTACCCATTTACGCTGCTGTTCACATTGTAATCCACATGCCGCCATTAGATTTCGCTCTGGAATCATGTAATATGGCAGCTGTTTGGAGAATATTGCAGATCTAAGTGTTCCCAGAGCGTCATGTAGCCAATAGAACAAGTTCTTTTCTTGAAATAGTGATGGTGAATTGCTTTCAGCTTGCCATAATACTATATTTTTCAGCAGGTATGATGTTATCTCTTTATTATTCGGATTCAGTACATCTTTCACAATCATTTTTAAAATTACATACAATTTTGCCTGTGTGGCATTGAGATTGTTAACGAGTTCAGTTCCACCCGTGTTAAAGCAAATCCTCCACTCAAAGAAGTTGTATTGACTTCCTTTAAACCTACCGGGGTAACAACAGATCCCAAAGATACGACTTTCTGGACTACATCTGGGGCAGGCCAATATCGAGGTCGTTCAGCCCAACGCTGCAGGATGCTGGGACATTTACACCGTATTGTGTGCACAATGTCCACATTTAAAGTTCCTGGTAATGTCCTCGGTAGTGATGGGCCTGCACGTCCCCGTGGGACCCCGTCTAAGTTATGTTTCGCGCATTCATCAACAAATAAACCGCTGCTAAGCATAGCGTTTCCTTGTCCGTCATCAAACAGAGCATTTTGAATTTGACGGTAACTTCTAGAAGCAGGTCTATCCAGTAACATCCTACAGTGTCCTGGGTATACACGAGTATCCATCATGTACACTTCAATGTTATCTGGTATGGTATGCAGATCTATACCTTCTTCAACACACAAGACACCATTTACTAAACATAACATGTCATGGTCGCTTTCGAGCCAGGAGGTCAGCCCCTCAGCCTTGCTACCAGCTGTGACAGAGGTTATATGTACTAAGTTTGCATTCTCCAGACTATCCCACTCCATGTACTTCAAAATACGTCTTCTTCTGATTATCTCTCCGTATCCCAGATGTGTCATTACATTGCAGACATCTACGGACGTTTTTTCGACATAATTCTAAAAGTAAACAGAAACTGAATTGTTTAATTCATTTAATTTTACTTAACATATCATATTCCGGTATACACATTGCAATGTCTATGAACATAAAATGTAAGATTACAATGTGTATACCGGAATATGCGTGGATATGCAATTATGCAGTTTTAAATATCTCCCTCAATGTTATTTATCGATACATAAAACTATTAAGCCCTTGACCACTGATTATTGCTAAAGAACAGCTAAACTGGCATTTGTTCTACTAGAGGAAAATTACGAGAATTTACCTGAAAACTATTTCCTTTGCAAAATGTGAGTTTTATTAGGTATTTCTGTTCAAAAGCTCTTAAGAATTATGGTATACATACAACTATAACTTGTTAAATGTAACCTTGGTATGAACGTTATGAACTTACGCCCGGGGCATCACATCCTATGTTTAGAATCTATACCATTAACAATTTAATAATCATGGTAAAGTGTTATTTTTTGGGGATTTTAATTTCGGAGTCGGTACTTAATATTATTTTATAACACATGGCGCGGTGTATAATTTATCTGGTGACATTGATGCACACTCACCCCGGACAAAGGTTGATTAGTCGCACAATACTCACGGGATTAAACGTCTTGATCAATGTTATTCCCCGATTTGCCTTATCATTTGAACTTTCTTTTTATTAGTTTAATCAAATGTGAACATGATATAACGTGATACAAATCTTGTAAGATTACAATGTGTAAAGAGGAAATCATATGCATAACTCTTAATAAACTGTCTTGTCTTGCCGTTGCTATGTGGCCAATTTAAATTAAGGTAAATAATGACGTCATGAGCTCTCGCGCTTAATATTTTTACAATTGTGTTTTTAGCTGTTTTAAGTCTATTAATTATTTAAGTTTCTAAAATGTAATAAATATTGGTATCAACGTGTTTGTTTTGTTTCATCTGATTGTTTTCTACCTAAAATGAAGAACTTATCGTTGATTAAGAGAAAAATAACTCCAAACATTTATTGATAAAAACGCCTACTAACCTGAAATTAAAAAGTATAATATCTATATCAATATCATTTTCAGAGTTGCGTGGATAATAAAAACCTTTATTGAAAAAATACCTAGATTAATTTGACGATGTAAATGTGCATAAAGTGCACCTCAAAGGGGACATTGTTCAATATACCAAAGTTCACCAGGCGTTTTTGCCTCAATGATTGGTTTGTGCGACTTGATCTGACAATACTTTGACAACACATTCTATTTTGTAAATAAAATTTATTAACCACGAACTAGTATTAAATTGTTGGAATAAATCCTTATTATGAACACTTCTTAAGGTTATATACACTGAAGAGGATCACAAACAGATTCAAACGCCCGTTCACTGAAACGCCTTAAGTTGATCAGCGTTCAATTTTCTTATGTTACAACGACAAGCATTTGAATCCATCCAGACATTGTTTAGAAAACGTATTGTTCTGTTAAAATGTACGTCAAAACGTACACATCTCAAATTATAGAATTGACAATTTAGGTAGTCGACTTACAAATTACAAATATGAGTAATGGAAAGTTAGAAACATAATACATATAACACGTTGCACACACTATGTCACTTTATATTAGCTTAAAAAGTAAATTTGCGAAAACTCCTGATCTAAGCATCACCTCGTTGGCATTGACTCCATATCTTTTTGAAAAAATGTAAACTTATGTATTTAATCGGCAAGAAGCCAATGTTTTTTTTTGTGTTGCTGCAACTTGTATATGTCGTTGGAGATATAATGGGATGGACTGTGATCGTCACGCATGCAAATAACATCAATTTGCTTTTCAAAATTCCACCATGTCACAACTTATACAGGCTGTGATTGTATGTTTTTGTACAGTGGTGGGTGAGTGAATCTTTGCGAAATTGCACTACATTGACCGTTGTTCCAACGAATGCATAATATGTTAAAAAAAATAAAACAGCGCCTCGACCTGTAGAAGTCTCGTTGCATTTTATAAATTACGGTCCTTAGCCCCACCTCGGAAGTAGCATTGGTTCGATCATTAATGCATCTCAAAAAAGAGGTGGCACCCGTGATGAACGGCCGTGTAGTGAAAACTGTACATACTACGCTTTTAGTCCATACCTTACCAAAAGTAACAGTTTTATAGAGTGCTGTGTCTAAGAACACTTCCAGTCTCTGACTTAATCAAACGTAATGACTGTACAAGCTGCTGTGTCTGGGCACGCTTTCAGCCTCTGACTTACCTGCGAGGGACGATTGTACAGGCTGCTTTGTATAGAAACGCTCTAATTGTCAGAATTACCCATGAGTGACGAATACACAGGGTGCTTGGCTGGGATCGTTTTCAGGACCTAGGTTACCGGAGAGTAACGACTGTACAGGCGTTTATATCAGGGATTGTTTTCATTCCCTGACTTAACTGAGACGGTCAATCATACAAGCTGTACAGCTCACTGTGTCTAGGAATGCTTTCACCATCTCACTTACCCGTGAGTATCGACAGAACATGCTGTTATATCTGGGTACTCTTTAATTCCTTGACCTACCCGTGAGTGACGACTGTACAATCCATTGGGTCGGGGAACGCTTTCTGTGTCCTGCATAGTACGATCGATGCCTCCTTCTGCCATTGCAGTCGGCTGTCGTGAAACAATCAAATCAATGAAACGGGGAGATATCGCTTACTCCGAAGTTAACATGTTCATCCAAATTTTCCGATTCGTAATAAATTTATCTTCTAACATATTTACATCTAGCCAAATTATTGATATCTTGAGTAGGTTCTTATATAGTCGATAAGGTCTAAATAGAGCTTTTCATTCCTCCACTGTACACAAGGATTCCGCGATGAGAACATGTAATTAAACATTCTATTTTAATTTGTGTGCGTGTTCACACTTTTATATTCATACAAATGCCAAGTATAATTGTTTCATGTGGGCGATAGCTAGATTAACAAATTAAACAACTGAAAAATGTATGATAATACACACGCACAATTGAAATAGGAAAACGTTACAGTCGTTTTGAAATAAACAAATTAATTTTCAAAGTGTTTCTGCACTTTCGATTCAAAAATAAATAAATTTACTATTTATTTTTAATAAAAATGAAAATGCAAGAGTAAATGTGTTCGCGATGTACATTGTATACTATTGCGGCATGTCAAACAATCTGCATTTGAATATAATTTAGGTAAACATAAACAAAACTTCTAATATTTACTAATTCCAAATGAACTCACTTTCTTTGTAATTACTCAATAAACATGGAGAAACAGGAAATTAATACGACCTATCCTCACATTACATGTATAGCGTTCACGTGACACTTCATAACTAGTTATCATACAATCACTGGATGTTAGCATGAATCAGTTGATGTACTCGCGTTAATGATTAATGAACCCAGTGTTAGCATTGTACTGTAAGTGGCGAATTGCTGAATAAAACTTTCTACAGATGTTATACATGTATTACGGTAGGGTTAACAGAACGGGAATGTCACATATACTGTTCAACGAGTTTCTTTCGAAGGTCAACTCATACATCATGAATTTGCGCCATCCCATTTTCTAAGCGCTACCTCATATTATCAGCGCCTACTCTTGTTGTTGGCGCCAATCCCTGGCACAGGCTAAATCCCTTTCTGAAAAATGCCCCACAAATATAGCAGATTGACATGATAATAATACAGCTAATGAAGTCTTTAACGTTTTGTAATACTTACAATGATTGAGAATCCTAAGATGAATTTTGAGTAGCTCCGCAGACATTTGCGCTTTTAAATGTTGCTGCATTAGCAAACAAACAACCCAGTGGCTTCCCCTTCTCCGTTGCTTTAAAATATGTTCTATAGAAATCCGTTGTTAGTTTTCTTTTTCTTATTTCTGAATTTAAAGGTAGTAGTACTGTCTATCGTCAAACAATAATAAGTAACATGTTGGTAATCCAATAATGTGTTTGGATAAAACATTTATGCATTTTTCTTAGATCGACGTGCGTCGGTCCTTTTTTCCTCTGAATAAATATAACTTTCTGTCCTTTACATTTCAGTCATTGTGTGTTAATATTTTGTAATCATAGGTTAAAGCGAGACCGATTATTCAATTCACTCGTTTGGTCCAGGGCTCGATTGGCATGACCTGGGGCTACTGTTGTATCTCAAAATACGGAGCAGAGGGTATTTCTAAATAAGCTTTACTTACGTCTTTTACATAAGATGCAACACATTGATTGCGTTTCTGTTGTAAATTGTTTAAGTTAAATCAAACGACACGTAAATAACAGTTATACATACGCGAGCACACTTGAACATTAAATTTTCCTCAAAGCTGTCTATCATATGCAACAGTTTTTTAAGTATTGTGGGTGTAACCCGAATGATTCACCATTTTTATAATCACCATATCGAAAATCCAGTTTAAGCTTAAATGGTCATCCTTGGTTAGCCTGTGCGAAAATCAGTTAACCTTGATATTAACAATATTGAGTAGGCATGTATTCTGTGTTAAAATGTATCAAAATTTCATTATTTTCCGTATGTATGTATATATAATGCATATAGACTAGACTTAATTCTTTGTAAGCCGAGACTTCATTTACAAGAAAAAGTCCATAAAAGCGGAAAGTGTCACCCCTGATGAGCCTGTGCAGATTTAAACGCAGGCTTGTCTTGGATGACACTTTAAGCACATACATTGAACCCCGTTTTCCCAGAGCGAGGCTCACATTCTTTTATAATTGGCTTTATCATTATGAATGCAAACCCCCGTTTCATGAAACAGAAACTTACTTGAATATTGTAAATCAATCACGATTCTTAATAAATTACAACATGTAACATACATTCGAATACAACAGTAATTAATATAAATCGATAAATTAAATTCCTCTGTTAATCTTTACATTAAGACTAGTATAAAATCATGTATTCTTTGTTTTAACATTTCATTATTTTTTATATGAACCTTTATATAATTCACATAGACTAGATGAGATTTATGAGGGACTTCCTTTCAACAAAACAATTTCTTGAACTAAGTTAGTGTCATCCCTGATTAGCCTACGCGGCCTGCTAAGGCCATTCAAGAATAACTCTTTAAGCACATTCATTAAACCAGAGCGCGGCTCATTGACTAAATGCCTATGATGTTATTCTTACCTAACGGAACTCGATGAGTCATCAGGAGTGTCCCAAAAACAATCTAAACCATACATCCATATTGCACCGGCGATCTACAAACACTGCACTCCAATATACTTAATATGTTGCACACAATGTTCAACAATATCTTGAATGAAGAAAATATCAAAACAACACAGCAGCGCTTGTTATAGTTATGATAATAAACTACGTCAAAACGAAAAAGCCATACTTTACAGGGTTAAGTAGAACCCTTAAGCCAGTTCCGCTTTCAAATGCCAAGTTGATTGCTAAAAAAACAAACGCAAGTTTCAACATTAAGTTCAATCTTGAAAAGAAAGAGCAAACACAGCATTACAAAAAATAACTAGAAATGGCGCGGCAGAGGCCGACGCGTATCCCCACACCGAATGTTTGACCTAGGTGTGCCCCAGGGTTGGTAATGGGGCCATGCATAGTCGAGATTGACCGTATTGTCATAGAGAAGTTCAGTATCAATTAGAAGTGAATTGGTGTAGAAATGAAGAAGTTATAGTAAAGGCCATTTT
>VMBQ01013498.1:0-16597 GCA_007657795.1 Dreissena rostriformis | reverse complement strand
TAATAAATGGACAGCCGGTATGCGAGTCCCTGCGGCTAGTACCAACAAACAGAGTTTTTGTTTGTTTGCTATATTGGCAAAGGAGGGATGTAAGGGAACTAACCTAAATAGCTATAACGGTTTATGGTAGCGTGTTTTTACCTTGATATTTTCGAAATAATTCAATGTTGCAGCTTTGTACCGCCTATTTTTATGATCATACAGGGACTGATTATATTTTAAATGTAAAATATTTCAAACGCATATTTAATGAAATAATAATATGAAAAATATATTTAATTAAATGAAAGGTATTTTTTAATATTATGTTATATAAATTTAGATGGTTTACATACTTTATTTTGAATACTTCCAATGTTAACTGGTCCCCCGTTGAATATAACCGTCGACTATGATATCGGGCCTATGTTGGTTATAAGTATTTTTATAACAACGGGCCGACATCGGGCCGACATTGTCCTATAAATATCAATTTTATAATATGCTACATATTCAAACGTTATGAAACCAGATGGATTCACTAAAATAGAACATTGCAAAAAGGTCTTATCTCTTAACAAAATAAATTTTGTTTTAAATAAATGTCGGTCCGATGTCGGCCCAACATCGGTAAACCTCTGCCGATATGCCATCATGTAGCCAATATCGGGCCGATGTGGGCATGTTTGTTGGGAACATGTATGATCAAAACAAATCTCTCGCTGTTAATTTCTTACTTTTGACATTTGACCCCGAGTTATTTTCTTGATCGTGAAGCAAGGGGACTGTTTCTTGTGCGCGACCCTCGTAGACGTACTTAATTCTTACTGAAACTTGACGGAAAGAATAGTAACTTTACAAACCGTTCTTTGTGCTTTGTTGTGTAGCAGACTTTTATTGATTGCATCAAAATTATCTGGCCAAAGTCGCTAGCCGAAGTGTTAATTTGATTGCAGGGGGAAAATGCAAGATACGATTTGGAGGCTCTGTATATATTGCATCTCAGTTTATCGTCGCATGCAAAATACGTTAGGCGTATAAGGTTTAACAGAGAATAAACCCAACAATTCTAGTACTGGATTGTGTAGCCGGAGCATTACCACAAGACCACGGATCGTCATAACGCCCCTCTTCTGCATAATGTATGATTTATAGATTAAATATAGACGCAGGAAGAGTCACACAACTCAGTCAGCCAATGAGACCGCAAACATGTTCACAAATACAAATGAGCGTTGTCTAAATAATGTTAATAAGGTCTTAAAAGACTTTTAAGTATACCATTTGCATGAATTTTGAATCGCGTTTTAAATTGGGTGTGTAGTTTATTCACTTTGTTATATGCGCAAGTGAGAGTAAATGAAACATACTCGGCTTTCTGTTTGTTTGAAGCTCGACTTTTCATCGAATAGTCCGAGTATACGTTTCACCAAAATGTCTGCGTCGATTAAGGTAAACGTGCCACATCTACATTTCCTTGTTTCTACTATAAATGTGGTCGGGTTATTTTGCGCGAAACAACTCCTATCTATAGCTGACATGCAGGCCTAGCATGAGGATGCATTTAAGGCCAGTTGTGCCAAGGTAAATTTCACTGCTGTTAAAACAATGAAAACTTTGAGCTAAATTGATTCATATAGGATAGATTTATTTAGCTGTCAATTAGTTTGATGGTAGGTTTCAGGCTGATCTAGCGAGCGACTGCATTTGGGGGCCAGTGGGAATAAAGTCACTGTCACTAAAAATGTTTCCACTCGATAACACTAGTTTCGATGGATGTATTGTGATATTTATTTGTAGGCGGCTTACAGGCATACTTTGTGTGGGTTGTATTTTTGGGTCAGTTGAGTCAAGGTCATTGTAACTTAAAATAGGAAAATGGTTTATGTTTGATGCGTTTGAAAGGAGGTATTGTGCTTAAAGTTTGAGTGTAGGTAGCTTACGTGCGGAACATGCTATCAAACTTAATTTGATTCAACTTAACTAATTGGTTAATAGTTGAAGATATAGTTTCTTGGCATGGTCTTATTTCCTGTTCTCTTTTTTTTTTTAATTTACAGCTTCAAGTTTACATATACTATACAGCTACTAAATATCTTGATCTCCAAATATGTCTTTTTGTCACTATATCAGGTGACTGACAGAAATGTACATTTTGCTATCAAAGCGGAATATGTGTCGAGTTCGCTGTCTCGGGCCAGCTCTTGCTATATATCAAATGTGTTTGTTTTCCTGTCATTTTTCTGTAAACACCTGGATGTAAGATAGGAAGTGTTGGAACTGTCGCACGCACTAACAGGAAACACACGCGTTTATCCGAATGTTTATTGTTTTTATATATAATTAATATATAACTGACTTTCATACACAACAGTTTCATGCAAAATGTTTTCTTTATTAAAATAAACCATTAAAAATACATTATTTCTTATTATAAATCAAACACAAACTGACAAAAAAAAACTTATCTATAGTATGACAACAAAATGTGTGGTTTCACTGACAATAATCAAAGAGGAATAGGACACATGATAATGAAGACAGACATAATCATATTGCTTGCGAAATGGAGAAAAACCATGGGGAAAGGCCGCAATTTAGGACAAATAGAACATGTGCGAAGAGGTAATGCTGGATATAATGATTAACAAGTTAGAATTTGTTTAATTCGGGCAAACACGTTAGACAACGAAGAGTGAACAAGAAAGAAGTAGTAGTACCAAAAACGTTTCTATATTTAGGGAAGGTTATTTTCTTAAAAATAAACGTTTTAAGTCAGTCAAGCTGAAAACTAAATATTGACTATAAATGACGACAACATGTTACGATGTTACAAAAAGGATATCGGTACAAAGAATACAGTGCAATGTAATGCTCTGACACAAGTTTGTATTTTATAAAAGATAAAAATTGAAAAGTCAGGAAACCTTTATTTTCATTTCAATGATTGTGTCTTTTTCAAAAAATCCAACAATCATCTTGCTGGTGCCTTCATTGTAATAGACACATGTAGGGTCGGACATATTTAGTGGTATGGTATTGAGAATTTTCTTGCCGTCCCTGTCAACTTGACTTATGCATTCTTTACCAAAGACAAACACCTCTCCTGTGGCCGCTACTTGTATGTTACATGCTAGCTCTGTACATCGGAATGCAGGATCCTGTAGCATGTCTGTGATCGCTCCATCCCTAGTCAGTGTGAGAAGCTTGCCATTAAGAATGTCCGTCACATAGATCCTCTTCCCATCAGGTCTCATTCCAACACCTACAACTAATCATGTACATGATACATTGACTAACCGAAACAAAAAAGCTTATTGTTCCTAATTGTTAAGAGATAAGTTGGCAACTAGATCAAACCTGATAAATTATGTTAAATTTAAGTGCCCAATCGTTTAGATTGGGATTGAGTACTTCGTATACTATAACATATACACAGCTTAATACATTTTTGATAATAAACATCACAAACCAAAGTGGCAATATGTATACAACAAAAGGACCATGGACCCTAAGGCGCTCACCTGAGACCCTACGGAACTAAACTATTCTGACAAGGCGGACTTCAAACTAATAAAAGTACTTTATGAAACATAAATAATCAATGTTTCGTCCTATTTGTATTTTTGATCACGACTGAGATATAATTAGAACACATTTTCTGACCGAGAATCATGAAGATTTGACAATGATAGTGACTTCGAGAGTATAAAGGTGTTTTTTTAATTTAACCTAGTGACCATTTTTTTAAGCTCACAAGACCCAGTTTCAACCTCAGCCGGGATCTTTTATTTGGACAAATGTTCTTACCAAGTTAAATGAAGATTTGCCAATAAATATAGCAATTTAAGCGTTAACAAGGTTTCCATATACCCATATAAGGATCCCCCCTCATGATGGCCATGTTATTCAAGGAACCGAGACCATTTTCAAAATTCAAAGATATAATTAGAGCAAATGATATGACAAAAGATTCCTGAATGTTGGACAGTAATTAGAGTGTTAACAAGGTTTTACTATAGCCATATAAGGATATCTGCCCCGCCCCCTCATGGCAGTCATGTTTTTCAACAGACCGGAACCATCTTCAAACTCAGCCAAGAAATAATTCGAAGAACGTTTCATAAAAATGTGACTTCTACAGTGTTAATACGGTTTTACTATAGCTACTCTTGCCCTATAAGGGCAAATGCGCCACCCGTGGCAGTCATGTTTTTTTAACGGATCGCAACCATTTTCAAACTCGGCCAAGATATCTTAAAATAATATTCCTACCAAGTTTGATGAAGATTGGACTAACAATGTGACTTCTAGAGTGTTAATAAGGTTTTACTCTAGCTACGTTAGCCATATAAGGAAAACTTCCCCGCAACCTGGTGGCCATGTTGGTCAATAGACCGCAACCATTTTCGAACTTGGCCAATATATCCTTATAACAAATGTTCGTACAAAGTTTCATGAAGATTGGACCATAAATTTGACTTCTAGAGTATTAACAAGGTTTTACTATAGCCATATAAGGAAGACTGGCCCGCCCCCGTCATGGCAACCATGTTTTTCAACAGACCGGAACCATCTTCAAACTCGGCCCAGATATCATTTCGAAGAAATGTTCCCAAGAACATGTGACTTCTACATTGTTAACAAGGTTTTACTAAAGCTACTATAGCCATATAATGAAAAATGCCCCAGCCATGGCAGTCATGTTATTCAACGGACCGCAACCATTTTCAAACTCGGTCAAGAAATCCTAAAACAACAAATGTTCCTACAAAGTTTCATGAATATTGGACTAACAATGTGACTTCTACAGTGTTGACAAGGTTTTACAATAGCTACTATAGCCATATAATCAAAACTAACCCGCCCCCTGGCTGTAATCTTTTTTAACTGACCAGAACCATATTCGAACTCAGCCAAGATATCCTTAGAAAAAAAAATCTTCCAATGTTCATGAATATTATATACTAAAAATGTGACTTCGACGCTGTTAACAAGGTTTTACTATAGCTACTATGACCATGTAAGGAAAACTGTCCCGCCCCCTGGCAGCTATGTTTTTCAACAAAACGTCATCATTTTCAAACTTGGCTAAGATATTTTAAGAACAACTGTTCCTACCAAGTTTCATGACGATTGAACAAAAATGTGACTTCTACACTGTTTACACGGTTTTACTATAGCTTATATAGCCATATATGGAAAACTGCCCCGCCCCTTGGTGGCAATGTTTTTCAACAGACCGCAACCATTTTCTAACTCGGCCGAGATATCTTTAGAACAAATGTTCTGACTAAGTTTCGTGAAGAGTGGGTAAAAAACAAGAATTCTAGAGTATAGATTTTACTATAGCCATATTAGAAAAACTGCCCCGCCTCCTGGCGGCCATGTTTTTGAACGGACCGGAACTAATTTTTAACTCAGCCAAGATATCATTTGGACACATGTTCTGATTAAGTTTAAGGAATATGTGGACAATATAAGTGGCTTATACAGTGTTAACAACGTAAATGTTGACGACGCAAGACGGACAACGGACACGAGGCTTTCACAAAAGCTCACCAAGAGCACGTAAAGAACAATAATAGCACTATATAAAGACTATACGGTTATGATGATGCGAGAAAATAGTTTTAAAATAATGATAAATATATTTAACTAATAAATAAAAAACACTACGATACTGAATACATTTAATTTTAGAAGAAGACGTTCTATAAATGCATATGACCCAGTGGAAGCCGTGTTAATAATGATTAATGTTCCCATTTGAATAAGTCTGAGTTTAAAAGTGGGTCAATTTTAATGTCAAATGTTATATGGGTGTATTTGTATTGGTGTATTAAGATTGTTCATAAATAACATTCATACATTTATCAAAACTTTGAAGCAGCGGTATGTGGAAGAAAACGCGTCATGTTCGGTAAATAAAGAATTTGAACTCGTGAATAATTCGAAGTCCAAAAGTAGGCAAATGTCAAGGTCAAAATGAGTTCAGGTGATGTGGGTGTGTTGACAGTGTTAAAATACATTATCCATTGACGTATAAAACCTGTGTAGGATGCATTATTTATGTCAGACCTAACGTGTCGATTTGGGTTAACCCTGTACGGATGGATGGACGGGCGGACGGACGGACGTAAAAAAAGAGATACCAATCGCTATATTCCTCCCGGCATCTGTTGACGCATGGGGCATACAAATCGCTTAACATTACTTAAAGCTTGTTGTTACTTTTTGGGGGCGTATGATAGTTGCATAATTATACTCATTGTGTATGGTCAAGCAATTAGCAAGTTACCAGCGCATCCTTCCAATGTACCATCATATACCATCTTCCCTAGCCCCCCGCCCATGTTGTATTGATACACTGCAGTGTAAGACGTTACAAACAGGTCGCCCTGGTGAATCGCAATTCCGTAACATGGATGGTTCAGGTATAGAGTACGAAACTTTACAATCCGCCCATTGTCGACTCGTAAAAAATGTATCTCATCAAGATCATCACCGTTGGTTGCTGTGACGACCTTCTCGTTCGAGGATATGCTACACATGGACCTCGGCCCTGAAGGTAGTTGTATTTGCTCTATAACAGTGTACGCCTGATCAAGGAGTTTCACACACTTATTGTTGTAGTCAGAAATGACGAATTCCCCATTGGACGACTCACATATACCCGTTATGAGACAGCTCCTCTCATCAATCGCCGTGCTCACGTTGTATTTGGAAATGTCTTGAATGCTTACAATCTTGATTGGGTCTACGCGTTGATGTGACACAGATTCGCGACAGGCGATACTTCCGAACTCTGTACAAGAAGCAAGAACTTGTTCCAAGTCCTTGTTGTGGTAAAATTCAAAAGCTGCATTTGCAGTTACTTTTTGAAGTAATAAATGTCCCGAAGCGGTTAGACATTTTCTGTATATAATAAACGATCGTTCAGGTGACTTTTTGTGTATGCTTTCAATGGTATACCCCTTTATCTTTGAAATAAAATCCACACAGTGTTTTCTTATATTTTCCAAAGAAAACTTTAATGTAGAATGCAACTCTTCCAATTTTCTTTCTGTATTTTGTTGCAGTCGGTCTAGATTATCGTTGATTAGTCGACGTGCATCAACTATGTCTTCCAATGCTATTTCGTATGACGTTTGGAGCAACGTTATATTTTCTTCACCTATTTTTACCATATCCTCTAGACGTTCCATTGATGATTCAATGCTAGTCTTCATTTGAGCTACGTCCAAGGGTCGTGTGGTAGATTTTACCTTGTCAGTCAATAGAACTACATGACTGCATTTCCTGAAATATATATCTATTTATAACAGCAATTAATAATTAAAATACAATTGCATGATTTATTTATATTGTATAATCAATTTTATAATCAATATTATAGTCATTAATTATAATAATAAGAATGGTGATTATGTTGATGATGATGATAATGATGATGATTATGATAATTATGATGACGATGATGATGATGATTATGTTCATGATGATGTTAATGATGATGTTGCTGCTGCTGATGATGATGATGGTGATTATCACGATGACGATGATGCTGATGCTGATGTTGATGATATATATATTACAAAAGATATTGACATAGTATGAAAATAACACAGCTCATGTGTTAAGCGAATGACGTTGTCAAGTGCCGATTCTCAAAACACTAGCTTTAGTTTCAAGAAAAGCGTTGACAGGTACTTATAGATATTGATAAAGTCGTTTCACCACTTAATGTTCAGATGTGTTTTGAGAGGTACTCTTAATGTATATGTAAGTGTACTGTCCAATCTTAATTGCAGTTTCCCTTTTTTCTTTGCAGCACTCACAAAAATCGTCCAGAAAAAAGCTCAGCAACCCATGTCAAGGATGGGAACACGTAGTAAACAGGTTTTAAGCAAGCAGGTTTATGCTTATGAAACATTCTTAAGTCTGTAATAAAGATGACCCTTTCTTATCAGGATCTTAGTCACGACAGGATTTTTAAGTCACGACTGAGTTTTTAGTTCGCAACAATTAACATTTATTATCAATATGTAAGTAAAATAAAGGACACGATAACGATTAAAAGGTAATTGATTATTAAAATTAACTGATCATTAAGGTTTTCATATTTTATTATTACAGTATATTTTCAGTTTTTTTATGATTGTGCATAAGTCAGTATGTAAAGACAAATTAAGTATTTAATGTAAATTATTTGACAGACAATCACATTACTTATAATATAAACTTAGTTTTCATAATGATTTTATAATATTTCATTTGATTGATGAAATAAGGTGGCTGTTAAATCAAGTTAACCTTATGAGAGTCGATATAACGGGGAGTCACATCACTTTGTGCGCTTTAAATGTGACATGTGATTTGGTGTGCACTTATGGCCAGCATTCACACAATCGCCGTTTATTTAGCTCTTTACAATTAATAACATAACTACTATTATTTATGTATAGCGAGCTAGGAAACAAACATTTGATTAGGCCTATGTGCTAATACTTTATAGCACTTTAACTTTTTTTAATAACTCACGTGTGATAATGGAGATGACAGACGTGACACAGCAGCTTTTCATCATCTTCACAAAACATCGTCAATTTCTCAGTTGTGTGCTCCTCACATAACTCCAGTGCATCATCCACTGTTTTAGTTACAGGCCAGTTGTCACCTCTCCCTTTTGTAGTTACTGAATGGTCCTTGAGAAACTTATTGTGCGTTAACACATAACTATTACAGAAATATTTTGAACATTTCTGACAATAAAACAGTCCTTCCTTGTGTATGCCATCAGCTTCGCAGATTGAACAACACACGTCGTAAACAACGTCTGAACCTTTGTGTTGCGATGTTTCCAACATGGTCGCCATTTTCTATATAAACCAACTTTCGATTTCCATAATGGGGTACTGTGGTAGTGTGTATATCTTCGATATATTATCTACTCTGAGGCCTGACATACTTTGTCGTTTGGTTTACGCAGCGTGTTATACGATAGTTTAGTTCTGTATTAATGTCAGAATAAATATTTACTCTGAAGAAAACTGGTGATATACCAACTGAGTACCTGTATTAAAAATTCGATTTTTAATTATAATACACATATGTTCATACAATAACAAAACACATTTCTCTAATAATTTATCACGCGAAAAGTATTTCTTATTTACAGGCGATTTAAAAAGATCGTTACAAACATCGGAATTTTAGTTCATATATATTATTCATCTTTATTTTTTCTGTAGTACGAAGCCATACACATTGAACGGTACCAATGTATCGTGTAGAAAGAGATTCGCGTATACAAATCATACAAATACTGGTTTATGTGTTACATGTTGGACAAATATGAAAAGGATTTATTGAAAACAAATCGGCTTCATGACTTAACATGTGTTAAAATGGAGTTGAATTGTATCCGCGCCTTTTACACACAAAAAAAACATTTGCTAAATAAGGAAAATAAATTATCCAATGTCTTACGAACAAAATATGCATGTTTTGGGTCGGTGCATTTTAAGGTTATATCGAGTGACTGCATCAAACAGAATGTGTATGATTATGTTAATTCGTCGGAAATTAACCGAAAATAACGTTTATTTCACCTAAATTTGTACGTATACAATTAACAATATGGTAAATATAACACAGCAAATGATTAAGTCAATCGATGATTGTAACATAAGTTAAGAGTGATGAATGATGAGGAGGCAATTTTGAAAAGGTTATACATAATTAAAATAAATTAATAAAAATGAAAGTGATTAATCAAAACAGTTAGTATAAGTCAGTGAACTGTACAAAGAAAGTCCAGGAAAAAATGTATTTGCAGCAAGTTAGTCATTCAACTAGATGATACATTACTTTCTTGTATTTATTGGCGTGCGTTAAGTGGAATGGTGTTCAATCATAGTATCGTAATTACTTTTACTAGAAACGTGATCATGATAGCACAAGGCGGGTCTCATAAAAGACCAAACTGAGTCTTTGATCATATTTTACAACTGCAGTCACAATGTTCATACTGGATGCAAACTTCATGTGATCTGTTTTATATCCATCCATAATGTGAATCAACACACGCATATTTTCCGAAAATGCGTATCTTTTTGGCCTGACACTAAGACACTGCATTTTCTTCCAGGGATGACAAAGGTCAGGTCAATCTGAGAACATATTGTCCTCATCATAGGCTACAACGTCTCGTTTGTCTTTGAATGTCCCTTTCTGTGAGGTACTGGCAGCTGAAAAGAAAAACATGAATCTTTAAACATTTCACACAATATTGGACAATGTCATAAATGCTATTGTGTTTGGTCTTATGTGTATCACATGTAACTCGTCCGAGATATAATTAGTAAAACTGTTGTGACGAAGTTTCATTAAGATTGGGCGATAAATGTGCCATCTAGTGTTAACAAGCTTTTTTTTTATTTGACATTGTGACCAAGTTTTCGAAACTAAATGACCTAGTTTTGAATGTGACCAAGATATCATTTGGAGAAAAAAAGCGGTCTCTAAAGTGTGCATAAGGTAAGTTTAATGAAGATTTGGCAATGCATGTGACCGCTGGAATGTTCACATGGTTTTACTATAACTTATCCACCTGGCAGCCATGTATTTAATAGACTTTACGGAAAAGAGTTCTGAGCAATTTTCATGACTATTAAACAAAAAATGTACTTCTAGAGTGTTCACATGGTTTCACTATAGCCATATAAGGAAAACTGCCCTGTCTCCTGACAGCTATATTTTCCAACGAATCGGTAACAATTTCAACTTGGCTGAGATGTTATTGGGACAAATGTTCTGAGACAGTTTCAGGCAGATTGGGCAATAAAGGTGATCAATTAAGTCTTCTTGAGGTTTCACTTAAGTCATATATGCAAAAGTGCCCTGCCCGCTGATGGCCATGTTTTTAATGGACCGGAATCATTTTCAAACACGGCTGAGATATTATTGGGACAAATGTTCTGAGAAAATTGTAAGATGACCATGCAAACAATTTGACTTCTTGAGTGTTCACAAGCTTTTTCTTTCCAATAGATCTAGTGTTTGACCCCATGTGACCCAGGTTTGAACTCGTTGAAGATATAATTGGAAAAAAAGTTCTGACCAAGGTGCAAGAATAAAAGTTGCCTCTAGAATGCTCACAAGGTCAACATTGATGACGCCCTTCGCACAGAAGACAAACGATGCACAAAAGGTGATCTCAAAAGCTCACAATAAGAACATTGTGCTCGGATCAGCTAACAAAACAATGACCTTAATTGTTCGAGCATGCTATCATGTAATATATCGATGAATATAAAATTAAAACAAGAGATGTGTTTGTCAGAAACACAATGCCTCCTACTGGGCCTCTTTAAAATAAAATTTCTATTTATCGATTGGCAG
Organism: Dreissena rostriformis; assembly: GCA_007657795.1. Taxonomy (NCBI): domain Eukaryota; kingdom Metazoa; phylum Mollusca; class Bivalvia; order Myida; family Dreissenidae; genus Dreissena; species Dreissena rostriformis. The sequence goes on along the minus strand of VMBQ01013498.1, from coordinate 5,212 downwards.
GTATAGAAATTATATCCCTTTAAAGCTTATTACTTCCATTGGATTTGTTTTTTTGACCTTTGACTTTGAAGGATGACCTTGACCTTTCACCACTCAAAATGTGCAGCTCCATGACATACACATGCATGCCAAATATCAAGTTGCTATCTTCAATATTGCAAAAGTTACATGTATGACCAATGTTGAAGTTTTCGGACAGACAGACGGACTGACGGACAGTTCAACTGTTATATGCCAACCTACAGGGGGCATAACAACATCAATTTTATATTAAATGACTGACAAGAAGTAAAATAAGGTAACAAATACATCTACAGATGTGTGTACATACCTAAGACCACCTATATATTAAGAATATTGTATGGTTTAACTCATCTCTAAAGTGTGCAAGTATATAGTAAGCTATATTCAATGGCCAAATCTTAAAGTGCACACCAATAAATGTTGTAACATTCATATCTAAAGTAAAATTAGTACTTACAGATGAATGCCTATTTATTTGTCAATTAACCAACAGGCAGTAAAGTTCTAACTTATGTATGTCTACAAATTTTCAGATAATCGTATAGGATGTATAACTACACATTATTTTTTCAAATTATCCTTAACGTCAAAATAAGTATATCCATAATTCAATTCACATGATTTAATCAATGTCTTAAGGGTGTATATCTACCTATAGTTGACCAAGACCCCGTTGACTGTTCTGTGCTGGTCATCTCGAAGGAGGGCTGTCTGCGTGCCATGGACACCTTCAGCTGTACACCCTCTACCACTGCACCGTCACCCTGTAACAAGATGTTTGTAAGACATGCATCCACCAGACTTGAAGCAAAGTCATCCATCTGACATTGAACTTTGATCTCTTGATTTGAAAATAAGAAGAGGTCATCCAACATTAAGACTACCACCAAACTAATGTATATGATCCTAAGAACTTCCTTTGTGCGAAAACCCATTTAATGAAACAAGACCCTGTGACCTTGCCTTTTGACCCTAATCTTAATAGTCCACCTAAATAATTTGCACACAAATAACCAATTCACAAATTTCCATGAACGTAGGTCAAAGTATTATCATGCTAGTGTGTTGAAACGAATTTCTTGTCACAAGCCCTTGTGACCTTGACCTTTGACCTACCGAAGTCAAAATCAAGTAACTATCATCCCTATCTGCATGGTTATTCGTCAAGGGAAAATATAATAAGGAAACAAAAGATCTACTTATTGACTTACCAACTGACCTACCGCCCAACCGACAGTCATTCTCAAAGCAAAACAGCCCACATTCTTCAAATGGGAGTATAAAAAGTGTTGAATAATGGTTGAGTATATTGGAATAGTGAAACTCAGGAAACATTTCAAGGAGATATTTTCTTCTTAACACACTCTTATCTTTTATTTAAGGACATACAAGACAACACTTACAACGCACCATTTAATTTAGAGAATGATTAATTCTTAAGTAACCAACGTGGAGAGATCAATGCAAAGCATTAAGGAGTTTATTGATCATTATCATATGTGTATTTTAATGTTTAATGCATCAAACAATCACAAATTGATGATCTTATTAAGAGCATAACATTAATATTTATGTAACAAGAATCATGAGAGAAAGCGAACAAATTTCAAAATAATTATTTTATGTTACCTCTTGAATGGCAGTGTCTGCTGAGTCCATGCTTTCAAATGTGACAAAACCAGTACTGAAATAAGCAAGAGATTTTGTAGTATTTGAAAATTACTGTATATTTTTTGTGTTAAATGTTTAAATATTTTCTTTCTGAAACATACAACAACAATATTTCATCATGTGACTGCAAAATCGTTGCGTACAAGGGCTGGCCCAGGAAATCTTAGACAATAGCAACAGAAAAAGATATATAAACCTATTTATGCCTAGTGGACTCTCCCATCCTTCTAAATTGGATCAATTTATTTCCAAAATTAGGGATGTCTAGTATATTTATTTCTATATTTAGAATATTTCTTACAGAAATTCCTTGAAGCAAACGGCGCAGACCCTGATGAGACGCCGCATCATGCGGCGTCTCATCTGGGTCTACGCTGTTTGCCAAGGCCTTTTTTTCTAGACGCTAGGCATAAATGGGTTAATATAAATTCAATGGACAGGGTCTTGCGTTGACAATTTGTAAAGTGTAAGCAAAATTTTAGCAAAATATTTGCAACAATAACTGTAAGTTCACTACTTATCAACCGGCGCATGGCAACATCATTTCAAACTTCAAATGTCAGAATAATCACACCGTATTTGAAGTATTGAGAAGATTAATGATTATATGTATCGTGACATGACAGTCATAATTAATAATCAAGGAGTTAACTCATTGAAAATGAAATAGATTTGCCTAGCACAACATCAGTACTAATTTATCGAATGAGCAATAACTCATAGTTGTTGATGCTCAAAATAATGCTAACAATGATGCCATTGATTGTCAGTTTACAGGAATTTGGTATCCGTTGGTCAGTAATTCATTGATGTCACTTGTTCACTGGTTTAAAAAAAAATCATGATAAACATAGAGACGTGTTTAATACATTTTGAAGAAAAGCGCATTTTCAAAAAGATGTTACACAGCCTAATGTAACTGTACCCGNGTCAGTTTACAGGAGTTTGGTATCCGTTGGTCAGTAATTCATTTATGTCACTTGTTCACTGGTTAAAAAAAGTTTTTCATGATAAACACAGAAGATGTGTTTAATACATTTTGAAGAAAAGCGCATTTTCAAAAAGACGTTACACAGCCTAATGTAACTGTACCCGTGTTTACTAATTGCCAAGAATTTCTAGAAGTATGTTTATATTTTTACTCAAAATGCAAAAATGGCTAATGATATTTCATATAAATTTTGTAACAATCATGCGCCCAGTGACATACCTATGTACTTTGTCAACCATATGCTGGGAAAGCCTTTGTATGAATATCCCAAAGTTAAAAGCAGTGGTGCAAATATTCAAATTCGTTTGCTACTCTATGTTAAGCATTATTTATACATATTGCTTACTTGCGTTCTTTTTCCATGGTGATGTTGAAAATGTTGCCAAAATTTGAGAACGTCTTCCTTAGCATCTCCTCTCCTATGCCAAGACCTTTTACATGGACTGTGTTACCTGAAAAGTGAAAATAATAATTTAAACTTAACCAAAACTGAAGGTAACACATTTTTGCACCTTAAAAGGCTGTGTTTAATGTATGGTGCAAAGCTATATACCACCGCTTATGCAAAGAACGACATAATTAAAAGTTTTTTGCACAGTTAAAGGTTCACTTCATGGTGATGATATATTTGAAGTTCCAATTTAATTGCTTGATTAAAGGGGCCGTCCAACAGATTNTAGTGGATGTATTTTTTAGCTATGTAAGCAATCCTCGTAGTTTCCCAAAATATCGTTTTGTGTCGATACAACGCTTTATCTGTTGGACGGCCCCTTTAAGTGGTAGTTTGCATAATAAATTTCTAACATTTAGGGCAGGGACAATACTTTCTGCTTTTAGGGTACTTTGTGTTTAAAAAAGGTCTATTCTGAGCGAATATCCATAATAGGCAGAGTGTGTCTTTCTTGTTTAGCCTGTGCGGACTGCTCAGACTCATCTGGGACGACACTTTAAGTACATGCATTTCGCCCCGTTTTCCCAGAGCGAGGTTCAAATCGTTACCTTTTTCTGGCAGAGGCTCCCTGGGTCGTCGATCCCGTCGTTCGGTCCATTCCTCATGATCATCAGCTGTGGGAAGAATCAGATATTTTTTAAAAGCATCTGTGCTCTGAGAACACAGGGCTTAATGCATGTGCGTAAAGTGACTTCCAAGATTAGCCTGTGCAGTCCGCATTAACATTGAAGCTTCAGTCATGGGACAACAAGAAATATCAGAAGGCTTTATAAGAAAAATCCCCGAGATGTTTATTTTCCATGACTATATTTCAGTTTTCTTCAGTCGTACATAATTAAAGAATTTAAGAACTGAGATAAATATGGTGAATACTGTAAACTCAATTATATTTCTCAGTATAAAAATTCATAGTTTTACAAAAAAAATCTTTTTTCCTGGACACNATGGTGGATACTGTAAACTCAATTATATTTCTCAGTATAAAAATTTATAGTTTTACACAAAAAAAACTTTTTTCCTGAACACATAAATTTGTTCAATTCTGATTAAGGATAAAAAGAAGAGCAATTTGTGTCGGTCATATTCCAATTTGTTCATGTTGAATTCGTTCATAGGTTAGGTCAATCCATGAAATTTAAAACAATGAATGTCCCACGAATAATAATAATGATAAATAATGATTTTACAGTATATTACCTCTCTCTGGTCTACCAGACTGCTCCCGGTCACCACCACGTACAAAGTTGGTGTACTTTGGCCCACGGGCTATGATGGGTTTTGGAACCTAAATAAATTCAGTTTGATAAAGATCATGACATTTTATAGACATAAAAATATTTTTTTTTTAACTCTTTTTTTAATTATGCAAAAAATTGCTTGTTTTTAGTGTGAACATTCTAAATATTATCACCTATCCAAATATGATGTACAATGTTATCACACAAAAAAACACAAACAAAATTATCTAATATCTCAGACTTAAACCCCAAAATAATCCACGTTCTGGGCAAACTGGGCTTAATGTATGTGTGTAAAGTGTCAACCCAGATTAGCCTGTGCGGGCTTATTGGGGACTACAATTTCTGCATGGACTAAATTTTAGATTAGAAGAGACTTCCTTTAAACGCAAAAAAATCATAAAATCGGAAACGGTTGTCCCTGATTTGCCTGTGGGGACTGCACATGCTTATCTGGGACAGCACTTTACGCACATGCAATTAGCCCAGTTTTCCAAGAAAGTCGTTCAAATTATCTCATTGACATATCAAATTATCTCAGTAACATATCAAATTATCTCAGTAACATATCAAAGTATCTCATTAACATATCAAAGTATCTCATTAACATATCAAATTATCTCATTCACATATCAAATTATCTTATTCACATATCAAATTAACTCATTCACATATAAAATTATCTCATTTGCATATCAAATTATCTCATTCACATATCAAATTATCTCATTCACATATCAAATTATCTCATTCACATATAAAATAATCTCATTTGCATATCAAATTAACTCATTCACATATAAAATTATCTCATTAACATACCCGTTCTTCCCTCTC
>VMBQ01013496.1:0-16407 GCA_007657795.1 Dreissena rostriformis | reverse complement strand
TGACTTGACAATGTTGGGCAACTATACATAACACCCTATTCTGACTTGACAATATTAGGCAACTATACATGACACCCTAGTCTAACTTGACAATGTTGGGCAACTATACATAACACCCTAGTCTGACTTGATAATGTTGGGCAACTATACATGACCTCCTAGTCTGATTTGACTTATGAACCATGGCACGGTGTTCTTTTTCTTGTCCAAATGCCTCATCATATGGCTTGTCAAATGACCTTTTTTAGTAAAGCGCATTCCGTAGACGTCGCATCCGAACGGTTTCTCCCCCGTATGGGTTCTCTCGTGCATTTCTCGTGCAACTTAAAGTGGAAATGCCTTCTCACAAAACGTGCAGCGGAAGGCGGGAACAGACTTCGACGTGATTCTTCTTTCTTTCATAAAGGGCGCTGAAAAACGCATATAATTTGTCAGTTTGTTGTGATCGTTTTGTTGCGCAACCATGCAATTATTAGTGAGTACATGTATCTGATCAAGTTCAACGTGCTATTGAGTAATAGTTTTGTAATTTGACTGGTCAAGCAACAACTGTATATGTATCAAAATGGCGCAGTAACTCTTGTTCATGTAGGATGAAATGATAGAAACTAGTAAACACTGAATTGGAATGTTTATCATTTCAAACTCTCGAATAAGTCACAGAAACTAGGTAACAAAGAATGGCCATTTCCATTATTCTAAAGTCTAAAGTAAGTCACAGAAACTTGGTAACAAAGAATGTCAATTTTCATTATTCCAAAGTCTCAGAAACCAGATAACAAAGAAAGGTAATTTTTTATTATTCCAAAATCTCAAATATGTCACAGAAACTAGTTTACAATGAATTACTATTTTCATTATTCTTAGTCACTAATAAATCACAGAAACTAGGTAACAAAGAATGGTCATTTTCAATATCCCAAAGTCTCAAATAAGTCACATAAGCTAGTTACACAAAATGGCCATTTTTATAATGCAAAACTCTAAATTAAGTCACAGTAACAGTCGAGGTGTGGTTCAGTGATAAGGATAGATAAATGATGTTATATTTTCATCGTTATTCACGTATGTTAAACTCGCAATAATATTTACTAACTTGTGTAATTCCCGTTTTATTATATAATACCACTGTAGGCTGTAATGACATACATATACTACTCAGGTTATCCTATTTCATGTCCAAGTGTGTCCGCATGTGTTGCTTCATATTTCCTTTCTGTGAAAAGCGCATGCCGCAAATATCGCATCCAAAAGGTTTCTCACCCGTGTGAAACCTCTCGTTTATTTCACGTGAACTTTTACGCTTCTCACAAAACTTGCAGGAATAGACTGGAAGAACATTACATTTGAGCGTTCCTATCTTCACAATTGGCTCTGAAATGAAATACATATGGTTTGTCAGTCTAGTGCGCATGCCATGTGAAGGCCGGTCCTTATTATGAATTATCCAAATTAAGTCATGGTCAGTGCGATGTTTACAAGGTCTATGTTCGGTGACATGGTGGATATTGTTTGTTCAAATGTAAAATTATCATTGCTATTGACTAACGTAAACGTGTTCGTCATATATACGAACTAGTTCTAAACATGGTCAAGTTAAACGTGATATTGAGTAATATTTGAACACTTTGAAAAGTCAAGCAACTAAAGTATAATTATCCAAGTGGCGCGGTAAATCAATTTCGTCCGAGATCAGATGCTATCAACTAATAAAAACAGAATGACCATTTTTACTATCCCAAAGTCTTAATGAAATCAGACTTACAGAAGAAGTGTGCTTAGGTAATACAGATGGATCAATTTTGTTACATTTTCATTGTTATTGATGTATGTTAAACTAGCACAAATATTAATCAACTTGTGTAATACACGTAATATTACCACTTTAATCTAGAATAGCATGCCACTCATATTCAGGTTATTCTATTTCTTGTCCTTATGCCTCCTCAGCATGTGTTTCTTCATATTTCTTTTTTGTGAAAAGCGCATGCCGCAAATATCGCATCCAAACGGTTTCTCTCCAGTGTGAATCCTTTCGTGCAATTCTCGTGCACTGTTACACATGAAGGTCTTATCACAAAACCTACAGGGACAGAGTAGAAAAACTTCACAGAGCCTTTCTCTTTCTTCCCCTGGCTCTGAAATAAAATGCATATAGTTTGTCAGTGAAATGTGTAAACCATGTATATGTAGCACAACAATAACCTGTTTGTGGAGTCTAAAATGCATTCAGTTAATCAGTGTATTCTGTTTAAAAATATACCAATTCATCCAGATTTAAGTTTGAAGACTGAACATGCATTTCTAAAAATCATTGGAAGTAAATGGCAAAATATAGCAAAATGTTTAAAACACAAAACTTCATTATCCGTATGTTGCTTAAAGTCACATACTTTATTGAAAGAAATGATGATATTTCAAAAAAGTAATCCAAAACATATTATGTACTGCAGCAAACAAAAACATGTCCAATACTACATTTATTGCAATACTATAAATCTTTTCCGCTGGAACAGACACCCATATTGGTTTCAAAGTTTCAAAGTTTATTGCAATCCGGCATTTTGCCTTCGGCCAAGTACATAAATACAAAAGAGATATGACCAACAAAGGGAATCATACAATTATACAATTTAAACATGAACAAATATGACAATCAACACAAATAATATGTATGACTATTAAATACTTACAGTTATGTTTATTAACATGGAATTATACAACAGCTAGACGATTTAAATTATCACATCTAAGTTTACTTATGGTAGGCCATGATGTTCTGATATTATATTGTAAACGCAATTCGTTATGAAATTGGTACTGCGAACCCAAAATTATTAGTAATATAAACTAAAGCAACAACTGCCTACGTGTCTAACAAGAAAATTGCCTAGATAAGTGACAACACGGTTTAAAGATCGTTTACTTAAAATGCCTCGTTTTAATAACTAGATTTTTAATTCGTCACGTAAAACGTTGAAGTAGGATATATGAGGAGAATTAAAAATGGACAAATGCAGCAATTTGTGCCCAAATCTTATAATCATCTTTTAAGTTGTAGACGAAACAATATCATTTGGTTAATGTCCTACAAACATAAGGTAGATCAATGAAAGCGGCCAGCATGTGCTTAACATTCCAGCATGAATAGAAAAAATTACAAGGATACTCAAATATTAGCATACACAGTGAACCAATCTATAATGTATCATATACATGAACATGCTATCATATATTCAAGATTCTGATGTTAACAATGTTAGTTTAACGCATGTACTGAATCTGTACATTTCGTGTTTGTACTTAAGAAACTGTTAAAGACGCACGTAAACACATAGCACTTTTAATCCTGGGACACTTCAAAACCATGCCTTCTTTATTTATAAGAACGATGTTACTTAAAACGATGACATTCACTTAAAACACAAACTAGCACTAACGTTGTTTTTTAATAATGCATATCATAAATCCAAACTCATCACAGAATAATTTGTATTGGCCCCATTAGTTCCTATGTTGTTCATAACACACAACCCATTGAGTACACTTTTTTAAACTTTATTATTTACCTACTCGGTTATTCTACCACAGCTAAAATTTACTTCATTTGGTTCTGAGAAACGACTTAATGTTATTGTAAAGGACGTATGAATGAAACCTCAACACATGATGCAACGAATAAAATAATGGATATAAAAACTTCCAATTATGGTATAATAGCTGATGTATCATTTTAACTTCACCATACAAGGTTACTTAAAATGGCGTATGCTAGAACTGCAACACATAAGGTTGCTTTTTATGATGCACCCGTTGACCTTAAAAACATAGTATAAGGTTACTTCATATAATTAATCATTAGTTCTTCTACACATAAGGTTACTTTCTATGATGCATCATTTGGACTAAAACACATAACGTTACTTCATATGGAACTTCAATACCTCAAGTTAAAACTTCATATTGCTTCAGACGTTGCACCATTCGGACTTTAACACATAGTATTACTTGATATGATGTATAAGTTGAACTTAAACACAAGCATTACTTCATTTATAATACACCATTAAAATCCAACTCATAAGGTTACTTCATATAATGTTTTATTTTTACTTCAGCTAATATGGTTACTTAACACGGACACATTAGGTTAATCCATACGATATATAATTTTAAGTCTTGGTGCGCAGTAGCAGGATAACGTCACTATATCAGGTCACTTTACAATGAGTATATTTCGAACTCCAATACATATTGTTACCCTGCAATCTGTTATAAGAACATTTCAACACGTGAGATTACTTCATATGTAGCATCATGTGGACTCGTAGGTTGTCCTTCCTATTGAACGCTTTCTTACAGACGGTACACGTGAATGGTTACTCACCATCAACACAACATATGCTGCATCATGTGAACTCGTAGGTTGTCCTTCCTATGGAACGCTTTCTTACAGGCAGTGCACATGAATGGTTTCTCACCATCAACACTACATATGCAACTTCATGTGTCCTCGTAGGTTGTCCTTCCTATTAACGCTTCCTTACAGACTGAACACGTGAATGGTTTCTCAACACTTTATATGCTGCATCATGTGGACTCGTAGGTTGTCCTTCCTGTTGAACGCTTTTTGACAGACGGTGCATGTGAATGGTTTCTCGCCAGTATGAATGTGCATGTGCTGATTCAGATTGTGTTGCCTTAGAAACGTCTTGTGGCAAATCGGACATGGAACGCGATCATTCGGTGTCAGGTCCGTGATCTGGTCTATTAAATGTTGGGCTGCGTAAAAAGGCATGATTGGGTCTCCACCAACACCGTGAAAACCTGGAAAATGTTTTTGAAAGGGTTTGGTAATTTTTGTCCCAGGACGGTATGGTGATTTTTGCAATAAAAGTATATAAAACATGTCCTTGTAATTATTTGTAACTACACTGAAAGCGGAAAACTGTTGTCTGGAAATAACATTAACCAAAAGGTGTTGTTAACAATCGTATGTATATATGACAAAGGATACTAACTGGACTACAAATGTAATATCTATTGAAATACATGGTGTAACTATTGATCTCTTTAACAGCACGATGCTTTTTCCCAACTTTAATACAACCAATCAATGTAGCATACAGTGAAGTAAAATAACTCTTAGAGACAAACAATCAAACTTTTTTTTTACACACTACATACATAAAAACCCAGTCAAACAGAGCTAGTTTCATTTTTCCGACGATTTACTTAACTTTACTACAAAAATTAACATAAACACTTATGAAATATGCCTCTTATCTCGTAAATACCCCAAGCAATTATGTCTTCCTATATACAGTAACCATATCAGTGACTCTGTTCTATACACTCTTAAACATCCATGCAAATCATAAAGGTCAATGTTAATCAATGTACTGAAGCATACAAAGAAATCTTAGTGAACGATGATTAAATATCTAATGACTTCAAATGATTTAGACTGGTTATTGTTTATTCACCAGCGTCATTCTGCCAATAACTTCTGACTGGACCCTTATGATGGCTGGCGTATTTGTAAACGTTTAAACGAGTCACTTAAACATCCTTAGTCATAATTGAACGAGTCATCAAACTGCCCATTTACNCTTTATCAATGTGTGTTATCATATGCGTCTTCATATTGCTTCGCTGACTGAACCGTCTGACACTGCGCATGCGTAAGGTTTTTCTCCAGTATGGACTCTCACGTGAGATAGTTGAACCTCTTAGAGCAAAACGGGCACGCATATTTCACTGAAATGAACAGAATTATAACATTGTTGTAAATGCTTACATTCTAATTCAAAGTTTTCTTCGATTCATTTTAAATGAACATATAAAAAGTCTTAAGCACGACAGTTATTGATGGAACTTAAAACAGAAATTAGTTTTCGTATATACAAATCTAAATCCATAACAAAAATTAAATCAGAAAACAGATATAAGTATTGCTAAACAAATGAAGATGTCAAAACGTTCATCTGAAAGAAAAAAAAACTCAAGCAATTCCATTGTTACACAATTATGATTTCATTTTCAGAAATCTTAAGATCACGATTGCATTCCTCCTGTCTTGATGTGCTTTATCATGTATGTCTTCGTTTAGCTCACAAGGTTTAATCGTTTCTTACAAAAGTAAATGTGGAGAGGTTTATGTCAATTCTCACATGAATGGCGAGTTGAGTTAAGAAATAAGACATAATGATAATTGTTAACCTTTATTTAAAAAGGGGTATTTTCATTGCAAGTAAACGTAAATAAGTTGGGTGTTTTTTACCAGGTGGAGACAGTGATTGAAATAATTATTTCAAGTTTTAAGTAAATACCTTACTAGTACGTAAATTAAAGATGCTGAATCTGTAAAATAATAGCCTTGTGTATAAAAAACAATGCTTTTTTGAAATACATACATCCAATTGATTATTGATAAAAGATTTGAGGTGATCTCAAAACAGATTGTTCTTGTGTTTTATTTCTGAAATAATTATGGCTCTCAAAACGTCTTTAGTTTACATTTTGCTGTTAATTCCATTGTTGCCGGAGTGTTCAGAGCTCAGTGTATGCGGGTAGTTGCCGGGAACGTATACGGAAATATTTCCAGTGAATATCGTCAAAGCAGGATATTCAAAATGTGAATAAATACAGAAAAGGATTGTAGCTTTATTCCTTCAAAGGTTTTAATTTTGTATTTAAAATAATACCAGAAGTGATTAGTTAATACTTTGTTTAATGTAAGACAATAACACAACTATTTTTTTAAATAAGAGATAACCAACAAATTTCTAAAAAGATACTGATTCGGCATCTTTAATCAGTGAAAATTATTTTAAAAAACTAACAAAACTGAATAACAAAACTAAAAACAATGGGTAACAAAACCACAACCTATTTCTATATTTACCCTGTGAATAAATTTTTGATTCTCCAAACAATATTGCAATCGACTATACAAGGCTTTAATATAAAAATAAACATTAAATTTCAACAAATGACGCAAGTTACAGTTCCCCTTTCTCAAAATGTGTAACCATGTGTGATTTCAAGTTGCTCCGCTGGTTGAATCGTTTTTGACACACGTAAGGTTTCTCCCCCGTATGAATTCTCAGGTGAGCATCCAGGTTGGACTTGCGGTCAAAAGCCTTGGAACAGTGTGAACATGCATGCAGCCGAAATTTCACTGAAGCAAAAGAGAATAACATTGTAGTCTTATGATCATACCTTAATACACTTTTATGTGAAGTTGATATAAGACATCAATCTTGAGATAAACTGTTTTTTTTTAAACAAACGATTATGTGCCGTTGTACCTGTTTTATTTATTATTTTTGTCACATTATAAGTAAAATAAACACTTGCATACAAGATTTTTTATTTAAATAGATTTGACTACAGAAATTGATGTATAATTTGATTCTAAATTTACATACTTTCCATGCGTGCATGAACACAGTTTAAGAATAAAGTTAACATGATATAAAAAAAATACAATCATTGTAAATGAAAAAGTCATGGAAGAATGCTTATTATACTAAATATATTTACATTATAGTGCGAAAATACATTCAGAACATGAAATGAACAGTTTTGTTTGAGAAAATCATCAAAATGATGTACATTCCAAGCTTGATTTGAAATTGCAAATTCACACAAAACAGTGTTCCTATTATTACTACGTTTGTAGTATATTACCACATCAAATCGTGTGAAGCCTATTGATTCAATAAAAAGTGACGAAATGAATATTAGCAGTTGAACAAGTACTATTTCTTATTTTATTTGAAGTACAACACATTTCTTTGCAATCATAACGTTTTTCAATTTGATCATTAGTCATTATGTGCTTACATGATTTCCATTCAATCTTATAATGAAGGATTTTTACTTGAATATTTACATAAAACAAACCCACACATTAATAACAACTGGTGAAAATAGGCATCCAACTAAATTTGCAAATTGAAAGCAAAACAATTAACATTCGCCAGTAAACTACCACATTAAAAACACAGTACGATTCTAAAGTAATCGTTTACTAACATTATTTTTCATAAAAAAAGAACTTCATTGGAACATTTCACAAATAACAAAACTAATATGGTCCTAGTTTGCTCCCGAGATTTTTGTTGTCTGATAGAATGTTTATAAGTGACTGTGCGTTATATACAAGTCAATATAAACACTATATTTTGATACCCGGTCATGGCAAGATATTACCAAATGGTCATTTACAACTGAAACCAATCTGTCACGAGCTTAACGAGATGTCCGTCGAGGCAATTTGACTAACTTGTTGACATCGGATGACAATCGACACCTACCAGAATAGCTCACCATGATCACTACTGCTTCTTTAAGCTCTTTAATGAACATACAATTGTGAAGCTGATCAAAGTTCCAAGTGTCGTTCCTTTATATGTGTAACCATATGTGATTTCATGTGGCTCCTCTGGTTGAATCGTTTTTGACACACTTGACACGCGTACGGTTTCTCCCCCGTATGAATTCTCAGGTGTACATCAAGGTTGAACTTGCGCTCAAAAGCCTTCGAACAGTGCGGACAAACATACAGCTGGGATTTCTCTGAAACAAAGAACATTATCAAAAGAATGATAAGTGAAGTCTTCCCTATTATAAACAAGGTTAAAATATACAACGATTTAAATATGTACACCGTATGAATATAATAGAAAGTGATGAAATAAATATTAGCTCAAGTACTATTTAGTATCGTATTTCAAGTAAAACACAAGTCTTTTCCATCTTTATTTTTTATTTACTTTTGATCATAAGTCTATCAGTGCTTATAAGATTTAACATCGTGATCTTATAATAAAGGCATGTTTTTATTTATATATACGATAGCACATACAAACTGGTAAATATACGCATTTTTATTTATACATCAATTTGATAACACATTTATAATAACAAGTGTATATGAGCATCAACATTGCAATTTACTTAATATGTTGATAAATACCTTATACGTCCATATCACAAATTACACCCTTACCCTTTCGGCGTGGACATTGTTAATCCCATGAGCTTGATTTGAACTCGGAAGAAGACTACTACTTGATATTAAACACCAGATAGTAAAACTCAGGGCTTTGGTGTTTAAGAGGAGATTTTAAAAGTTATTTTGCTATAGAAGCTCTAGTTACTTAAAGATTCAGCAGATGGCAACACTTTGAACAAATTTAAGTTGTCAGCCAAGTATTATTTACGTAAAGTTTCATGAAAATCACCTTGCTGTTAAGAAGGTGTCATTTGATGCAAATTAGTAAAGAAGGACATTAAAGAGCAACCCACGACAAAAATGCACTGTGATCACTTGGTGCCCAGTTTCAGCTAATTAATACCCTAGCAAGTGTATAGCTGATCAAGGTTGCCATTTCCTGTTATCAAAATGTGTAATCATATGAGCTCTCATGTTGCTTCGATGATTGAACCGTTTGTAGCACACTCCACACTCGTAAGGCTTTTCTCCAGTGTGAATTCTGACATGCGCGTCCAGGTTAGACTTTCGGTCGAACCTCTTCCAGCAGTGCGGACAAACATACAGCAAACGCTTGCCTGAAACAAAGAAGAGTTGGAACATTGCAGTTCTACTATGAAAATTATTATAAATATCAAAATTATTATAACTTATGGTGTACCCAGACATGCAGGCAATACTTGCAGTTATTTCATTCCATTTTGCCTCAACCTCTACTATTTTTTTTTGCCCTGGTTAATATTGAACCATAAGTAATTTAAATCGTAATACACAAGAATAAACATTATCTTGTATTCCGATGTAATTTGAACTTGAATTCAATGAGATTAATATTTATTTATAAATATATGATGTGTGCTTATTTCTTGGTTAAAGATGATGTTCAACCAACACATTATGTTTGTTATAGCCCTAATGTCATTTTTTGCAGCAATCGTTCCAAAAATGCGACCAAGCTTTAATCACTTCATGTTTACTATTGTGAATGTTATTGTACAGTGTTATGTATTGTATAGCAAATAGGTCACTTGCATAAAATAAATTAATGGCACAGTGTAACAAGAATTCATTTGTCTCTTGATAATATTTCTCCATGAATCATAGTTCATACAATAAGTTTGTCAATCCTTTATTTCAATAATAAATGCGTCACATGAATTAAAAAAAAAATATTTTCAAAACAAACAAACTTAAACAAGGCCACATCATATTTTAAAATAAAAACATTCTGCTTTGCCTTAAATATTGTCGTTAAAGCGTGCACACATTTCATATTTAAACAGGTTATTGTGGTTGCCTCTCTGCCTTCTCGAAATGCGTGACCAAGTGTTTCTTCATGTTGCTGCGCTCGGTAAATCGTCTGTGACACACATGACACACGTATGGCTTCTCGCCCGTGTGAATTCTCACGTGTGCATCCAGGTGAGACTTGTTGGTGAACCACTTCAGGCAGTGCGGGCACAAATACTTCCCTGAAACATAGAGAAATCATTCGAGTTTAGCTTAATTGACAGTGTATTAAATGAGCCGTTTCTTTGTTTTATGGTTGAAGCGCCGCAGCTGAAAGTGCAATACGCTTTTATTATTCTCAATTTATAACTCGATAGGCAAATGCAAAGTTTCAATACAATTATGCAACCAACAGGTGTGAGTTGCACCTGCATTTTTTCACAAAGCGGTATCCGGTTTGCAAGTTGAAAATCTAATCAAAAGTGCAACTGCTCTGCAAATATGTGTAAAACAGCAACAATATTTACTTACAAAACACAGCAACATAATACCTAAAACTATGTGCAAGGCTTTTGAGTAAACTTTTGAGTATGTTTAAATCTTCAAGGCATATAACTCACGTGCTTGCTAAGTGTTCATAAAATCATTATAATCTTCATTTGAACTAGCAAATTGCTGGAAAGTATAATACTTAATTATAACAGAAACAATATATTCATAAACTACTGTTATATTTCCATTACTAATTTTATAAATACGGCCTTCATGTATTTAACAGATTGTCTGATTACAGCAATATATATAAAAAAAACAATACAGTTTATGAAAAAAACACTATAAATAGTAAATAAAAACAGTTTGAAAAACAAGCTTAAAAAAAACTTAATCATGCAATCATACAATAAAGCATCAAAACAAATAAAATGGTAAAATAACATATTACACATTTATTATCCAAAAATATCTCATTTTTAATTCATAGAAAACACCATGGTACACAGTGATGACCATTTCCTGGACTATTTGAATGATTTATTAAATTTTATGTGATCTCTACACACCTTTGATTCCTTTCTTAATTNACACTGAAACGCATACACAACTTGTTGATATAGAGAATATTATGTCAGTGTCAATGTGTACTTAAATTTATCAAACGAGTTGCAGAAAGATTTACATGGCAAAACAAACGCTGTATTGGATCAATAACGTACGGTTATTATTCCTATACGGTACTTTGATTTTAAATGTAATAATTCGATGCATGCATGTATTTAAATTTAAAAACACATGAATAAGGATGTTAAAACATTTAAACGAGTTAAACTGTCTACAAGTGCTAAATCCATTTGACCTTTAACCGCAGATGAAAGGCCAAAAAAGTAGTCCACTATGAACATGAAGTAGCAGTGTTAAGGCTGGAAGGCATGTGAAGCACAAGTTTACACGACACTTAGAGTTTCCTTCTATTAAATCATTTAGCTGCAGGATAAAATGTCTCAACATTTCAAATATAAGAAAGGCAACTAAAATTGAACAACTCGCTTCCAAGTTAGTGTTATGAAGAGTAAAAGCAATCTGTATACATGTTCATATTTCTATCAGACAACATAGGAAAAAAGGACAAAAACATAAAAAAAAACATAGCGTATTATTTATACAGGTCATAGTACTAAATACATATTACATTAGAAACACAACCGCTGACACACATTTTAAGTACACACATGTTTTGTTCCATATTTTTATTACATTTATCTCAAATAAAACACGATTTTTTTCCTCATGTAACATAGTGTTATTTTTTCCTCACCTTACATAGTGTAAAATGAAAATTGTTAAGGTATTTATCTTATCTCATAAAAAAGTGATGTTGCGAATGCAAATGTCTGGAAGCTCTTAGTTGTAAGTAGTTATAATGTCAACACTGATACTAAAATGAATCATTTTATATAAGGAATTGAAACATGTGAAGTTAATTTCTTTGGTCAAAACGGCTGCATTGAACAAAATCTACCAGTAAAATAGGTTGCATAACTTGCATTCCCAAATTAGAGCTATAGCAGATATTAGTATTAAAATATTTAAAGGTTCAAATAAACATCGTTTGAAATGTATAAAATATTCATTTGAAACAAAAGTTGAAACATTCAAGAGATGAAATTACTGACTAACATATATTTTAATATAATAACTTTGTTGGATAAAAACAGGCATGTTAATTTAAAAACAAGTTTGTTGCTTTTGGTAATGAAGAATTGCATTAGTGCCCAGTTATTTTAAAAATCCATCAATATATGGCAAAGTTATTGCAAAGACAGGAATTGTCAAGCTGTTTAATGGCCAAATTGAGTTTTGACCTCCGTGTGTGACCTTGTTCTTTGAAAAAGGGAGAAGGTTTTACATGTGACACTTCGTCTTATGGTTTACTTTTGTGCCCAGATATTTCCAAATACCTCAACATATGGCAAAGTTATGGCTCAGATAAGTATTTTCAAGCTGTTTTACGGCCAAATTTGACCTTTAACCACTAAGTGCTACCTTTAGTTTTGAGGTAGGGAGACAGTTGCTACACCTAACAGGTTGTCTTATGATGGTGGGTATTGGTGAAGTTATTTTAAAATCAATAAATATATGGAAAAGTTGTGTATGAGACATGAACATTCGCACATGTAAAGTGCGACTGCTATATGAAGACTTCTTTAAAAGGGGACATATAAACAAACTACCGTCAAATTATACGAATACATAAAGATACGCACAAGTAAACTGATATTTCATGAATCAAAAGGGAGTAACTGTGTCAATCATATATTTCATATTAATTAGAGTTGTCTAATATGTTACATAAGCTTAATTGATGACTGGTGTGGAAACAAGTTGTTTCTAATATTAGGCCTGTTGACCTAGTTTTTTAACATTATCCAGATTCGTTCTCAGCCTAGAATTTTTAAGATAACATTCTCACTAAGTTTCATCAATCTTTAGTCATTATTGTGGCCTCTAGAGAGGTTACATGGTTTTTCAAAGATATGACCTGGTTACCAAGATTTGGAACACACATAACACAGATTTGAACTCAACCTAGAGTTTCTTACTTTTGGATAATGATTTTTTTAATAATTGCATTATAATCTTTTAATTTTAACATTAATAATATATAAATCTCCATTTCAGACATGCAGATTTGTCCAGCTTGGATCAATTTGTGAAATAAGCACACTCCATCAATAAAATTATTGCCGTGAAGTTCTTTGACTATCATAATAGCCATACATGTAGATCCTGGCTGTGTCTATTGAGATGTTTTCTCTGGTTAAACCGTTTGGGACACAGATGACATTCAAACGGTCTTACACCCGTGTGGACGCGAACGTGGCTTTCCCACGATTCCTTCTTGTTGAACGACTTCGGGCAAAGTCCACATTTAAATGGCCGCTCCCCAGTATGAATTAGAACATGACTTCCAGATTGACTTTAGCGCGGAATGACTTCTGGCAGTACTCACATATGTATACCAAACGCCCTGAAAGTAGAGCAGGACAAAATGTCTATATGATGATATCTTACAGTTGTAAACTGTCAAACTTGACTTCTGGTGACTAATCTGGTCTGACACTAAAAAATAAAAGGATGTGTCACTGTTGTTTAACAAAAAAGAAAATCACGTTATTTATCACTTGTTTTTTTTTAATAATACGTTCACAAAAGATAAAGAAATAGCGAATAGAACAGGAGGATTTTAATACTCGGATTTTAATTGGCAGTTTAAAAACGGAACAAGTCCTTGGTAGATAAATAAAAGTGTAATAGTGAGATATCAAACATGTTCAACAGTACAATGAATAAGCCTCGCTTTGGGAAAATGGGATGTGAGACATGTGGATAGTGTACGCTTTTATTGTATTTTTTGTTAAAAGCATGTCTCTTCTCAGCGAAAATCCAGTTTAGGCGGAAAGTGTTGTGTCTGATAAGCCTGTGCAGACTGCACAAACTTATATGGAAAAGCACATTACACACATGAATTAAACCCAGTTTTCACAAAGCGATGCTCATATCGATGGAGTTGGAAATTGAGCATGCACTTCACATTTAGAAGGCTACCAAATAAGCCACAGGCTTAGTGTGTTATGTAAAATAATTATCATTAATCTTTCTTGACCTTAATGTCAGTAATGTGTGGCGCCACATAATGTGTCCGTCAATCAACTAAGTGTGAGTTAATTAATTTTAGGGCACAACTCATACAATCCTGACTTTAAAGACCACACATCACAATGTAAGACGCACAAAATTAAATTAAATCTGAAAATCAAACATTTATGTAGTTACATATTTTTATTGACCATGTTTTACATCATAGCAAATTGAAAGACAAGTTAAAACAAAGGTTTTGTTTATTATTTATAATCCCAATCAAAGCACATTGCTACTCTGAAACTATGACAGTTGATGGAACAACATTGTTACCATTCTCGAGGCCACATTAATGACAAAATTCTGACTTGAAATGATTTAGAAAAAATGGACATGAATCAGAGAATAGCTGAAAGCACGAACAGATGTAGAGGTGTTGCCTTTCTTGCTCGAGATAATATTTACATCAAACTCATTCCAACCATGCTTTTTGTCTAAAAACTATGCTTTTTGTCTAAAAACTATCAATAATATTGTTCAATATGGACTGCAAAAAACAACAGTATAGCTATCATGTTTACAATGAAATGTTGCTTCAGGTTATATGTCTGTTTTAACGGGTTGACACGCGTCACATTCAAATGGCCTTTCATCTGTTTCAGGGTGCAGGACCAACGTGGTTCACATGGTGCTTACAAACGGGCTGGACATAATGTAAACACTTTATTTTTGCAAAAATCTCAAGTTATTGAAATACATTTGCCCAAATCTTTAGTGCATAAAAGACAGCTTGTATTGCAGTTTGTGCCGATTTCTTAAGATTTAAGAATACATCCTAGAAAACGTCTGAAATCGGTGACAAAATATCACGTTGCGCGCAGCATAAGAGTGTACATTAATGCTATATACACCGAATTTTAGAACAAGAACACATGGTTATTAAAAAAAATAATAAGTCTGATGTATTTCATTGCCATGAGCAGCATAAAAAACTGCCTTTTATGCATGAGTGGAAATTCTTAAGAAAAATTGTTTGTTTTAAAAAGTTATTTGAGAAAAAAGCACCACTTACTGGTGTGTTTACACCCCTAAACGTTAAATAGTGAATCCCACACAGTCACGTGATCCTGCACTCTGGTTTGGACCCGAATATTATTGTGGTAACGTGGTCACACGAGTCTTCTGCCAGAACGCGCATTTAAAAGTAGTCACACTTGTAAAAGCCATGATTCGTGTCATCTTCAAACGTATCAAGCAGCTCGCCGAAACGTGTTGGTGTATACCTCGGTAGTTGGATGAGATCTGGTGTATACCTCGGTAGTTGGATAAAATCTGGTGTATACCTCGTTAGTTGGATGAAATCTGGTGTATAACTCCATAGTTGTGTAAAATCGACTACGCAATGAACGTTGTACGTTAATAAAGTCAATATTAGATCTGTAAACAGTTCAACTTTTAGAATCCTTAACGTTGAATGTTTATTTCCAATGTCCCACAAGATTTATGAACGTATATACGATTTTAATGCCAACATTATATTTTCTCAATCACCATTGCATAAATATGAACGAGGAATGTGAAATGAAATATTATGAACTATCTTATTATAGTACCATTCATCAAATTGTGTACATTTCAATGCAATTTAAATCTACTAAGTGTACGACAATACATACATTTTTACTTGTATTTGTTGTAGAACAAACAATTATGTCTATAAGTTGTATGAACAAACCTGCACAGACAGAATGCGGATTTCTCAATGTTTAGTTCATGAATGAGTTTTCGAATGTACAACAGAAAATAATTTGCAATTAAATTAAACTCCAACTTCGTTGATTTTCTGGTATCACTTCCTCTGAACTTTTATTCTAGTTTTGTATTGATCACAGTTGTATCTGTTTAAAAAAAACAATTATTAAGAAATCATACAATAGCTTTTTAAAATAGTCATCCCAGTATTAATATGCCAACCGTCACATTCTGCCATAGTATTCCATGAACATAATCAAATGAGCCACATTCTGGGAAAAGTG
>VMBQ01013494.1:6894-17314 GCA_007657795.1 Dreissena rostriformis | reverse complement strand
AGAATACCAAAGATTTGAAAATAACATGTATATGGAATACCAGTTATTGCACTCGATTTCTAAAGTGGATAGCGATTACCTGAGATGTTATCATTTGTATAATGGTAACCTGGATCCGACCCTCTAAGAACGAATGCAAAATAAAAATAAAAAATGTAATAAAAAAAAATCAACTGGTTATCGTTGACGCCATACAATATAACTATGTTATAGTAAGGGTGCCTTATCTCTTATCTCGTGTACATATTGAATAATTGGAGTTTATTATAAACAATATTTTAAGAGCTAATAGTTTAGCATTTGGCGGACGCTGTTGATTTAAAAGTACTCATAAATAATGAAACAAAAACAGCAGTTACAGGCTTCAAAAAAGCTTTATTCGAGATACAGCAATCATAAACTTGTCTCAAATGTGATCAACGTACTGTTTTATCAGATAATTCGGGATTTAATATCAATTTTATATGAAACAGACACAGACAAACTTTTATATAGACTCATTTTCTTTTATGATGGCGCCGTGTTGAGAGTTACGATTTTAGTCACGTGGCGTAAATCTCGATATACGGGGAACTGGAGCAAAATTGTCTGCTCTACAGAAATGAAATATACGAAAAACCATGCCGACAATTGTATATGCTAACTGTTATTTTGAATTATATGCGTTAACGGTATGAAGTGTGATTATGACAAGATCTCAACATGTTTAAGTCTCTGACTGGTTTTCATATTTGATATGTTTATATGGCGTATTTTATATCGTGCGTGCATCAACACAGCAAGAGTTATACAAACTTGAAACGCAACAGCAGTAAGAAACAAACAAACACATATTAGTTTAAAAAACTATTAGTTTTGCAGTGGGTATGATACCCGCCTAGCGAAAAGACGGTCTCGGATTAGGTACATGTATGCACTGTGGGCGTGTTCTCACGGTATTCGCTTAATGGACCAACTAGTTCTACCCATAAAAAACTGCTCGAGAGTGTTTCAATAAGCCTTCGAGTTGTACATTATTTATTATATATTTTAACATCAACGGTATAACTGCACGGGTATTGTAACGATAAGGAACTTGTATTTATGAACCTCAATATCGTAGATACAGAAATGAGTAAAACGAAATTTTGCTACAGCGCCTTTATCAGCGATGGGCTTTAAGAGATTCCACATTATAATACACATCGCTTTTAAGTCCCAAATGATTGGGGGGGGGGGGNCTTTAGTAGTTTCTAGATTATAATACACATCGCTTTTAAGTCCAAAATGAATGGAGGATAGGAAAAACGTTGAGTACTATACACATTACACTCAACTTTTTTAATTTCCTACAGTATGCATTCGTTTGATTTAATGTTATTATTTTATATGATAATTGTATACAGGTCATTTAGGAAAGTCTCCATATATATGATAACGGGATGATATGGTATTTATTCATCGGGAAGTTACTATAGAGTGATAATATCGAAAGCTCATGAAGTACACGGACAAAAACATAGAAAGCGTGAACACAATTCAATGACTTTCTAACAAATGAAGTATGTCTCGTGGGAATAAATCGACATTTTTACATTTAAAGTAGGCCCTTTAAAACTACATTTAAATAGCGTTGATGAATTGGAGCTTTACATACTAATAGTCTGATATTAAAATTGAGCACTTAATATATATGCGTCCCGAGCAAAAACATCAATACATAGTAATGAAACATGTGCATGAAGAATCGATGATATAACAAAGTTTAATTATACGTTGTGCAATTACGCCTTCACTTCCGGTGTTCAGTACGAATAAAAACTATGCATATTGTGGGATTTATTCATGATGTCTTGTGATGGCAAATATGGGGCACTATACACACAACATTTTAGTTTCCCATATTTCTTTTATCTAATGATCATTTACCGTGCTTCATCATAAAAGCTGCAGCATCCTACAAAATCTCTCGATAAGGCCATGTAAATGTTAACCGATGGTTTTCGATCATCATGGAATAAAACAGATCTATGCGGTCCGAGATAAAGTTAATAATTCCGTAATTTTGCGTACATGGTTCGTAACGTACTTATTTTATTAGAACATATTTTATTATAACATATTTTATTAGAACATATTTTTTTAGAACATAATTATGATATAACAAAACTTGCCTAGCATTAAACGCTTTTGCCTTTGCAAATGTATGATCGGCGGGAAAATGTTCAAATTATATTTTATCACATTTGTGTTCTTTGTTCGATCGGCTTATGCCTGATGACATGGGAACCAGACCAGCGACATGTTTTTATAGGCACTTTCCAAAACAGTGTCGGTTATTCTGCAACAATTCATGGGCGGACCCTAATATTGTACACGTTGTTGAAAAAGGACATTCGAGAGGTACATTTCCAGCAGTATAACGCGCGATCTAGCAAAAGTTGACAAGTGTTTTTTTTTGTGTTGATGTTACGGAAATGCACTTGTTTATGTTTGTGTCGGAAAGAAATGAGTATAGATTTTACTGGTTATATTATACAAACAAGTCATTTATAAATTCGATTTAAATAGAAAAAAGGCCAATTGTCCATCTTGCTAAATGCCAGAAAAAGTATTAGTAAGACATTGGCAAGTTAGTTACTGAACAGTACATTTTTGTGTTCAACGGTAAGCAATACAAAACTTAGCACTTAATGTATGTGCAATCCTGGCAATATACCATTTTCTTTGGTTCACAGATCAGGCATACATGTGATTCCTATATATTCACAGTAAAACACTCGGCACCAGGTCAGAACCATTTATTGTGCTGTTGTTCTTGTGATAAAATGCAAAAAAAATAAATAACATTAACCAATAATCAATGATTTTTTGATAATTCACTCATTTACTTTAAATACTTTTTATGGTCAAATAAAATTGCTTACATACATGTCAAATGCATAGTATGTTGTCGAAAACCTAAACTTCGTAAACCTAAAACATGTCATTGTCATACATTTTCTGTAAAAAGTATGTTTAACATACAGTTCTGTTTGTTTGGCCTATGATTCGTATTATATAAAGCCTGCAATTGGCAGGCTCGCATCATTTCTATTGATTACGCCGGGATCAGAAGTGTTTATATTTACGTAACTGTTTTTACTTCATACTTCAACATGAGGCTGCACGTGACTTGTATGTTGCTGTGTATGAGCATCGTTCTCGCTTCAGTGGCAAGGGAACCATATTGTCCGCCGGTTCCCAGTTGTGAGGAACGACTCCTGGAGAGGGTCATTCGAAATGAGCTGGCAATGAAAACTTTGCAAGAAGAAATGGGGACCAAATTAGACAACGCCATCAAAACCGCGATGAAAAACATATCCAATGCCGTATCCGAGATGACACAAAAAGCGAGTATGACTAGCTTGCAGTTGAAGACGGAAAACGAAATCTTGAAAGGTATGTTTTAATAAAATAGCATCATACAATAATGCAACTTGAGAACATCTAATTAGAATTCCGTTTATTTTGCATTTTAATAAGCAGTTTATGAATGACATTTATAATTTAGCAAAATAATAGATTATACGATGTGACACATTACGTTTTTGATATATCATGACCAACACTTCGGGTTGCACTCCATGTATATTAGCTATGCATTAATTCTAATTGTCGTTATTTATTTCCGTGTGACAAAATACTTGTAACGTGGGCCCTGTAGTATCAACAATCTTACGACAATTTAAATCTTATGCTAATTTTATTTCATAACAAATATGATAATAATAATCAATATGTTCCTTTAATAAATAATTTGTGAAATACACCAAGAACATTAATTGAATTGCTAGAATGCATTAATACGTATGTTTGTATGTTGGTGCTAAGCGATGATGTTTCATTAAAAGTTGTTTCCTAATTTTAATGTGTCGTGCGATGTTTTATAATACATGCAGTTCACTGCAAAATATCATTTATCATAGCGTAAAATGGAAAATACATGCTTACATTTGTATTTTTCTAAACTTTCGCAACAATAACAAACTTTCTTTTTGCCGGCAGTGCAAGAAAAACGCTACCTTATGTGTTTTCAAATCTTTCTTAATCTTAATATTATTAAGTGGTTTATTCGAATGCAAAATGTTTGCATCAAGTATAGACAGTTGATAACAATGCATAATTGTACATTCATTTGTTCCAGTCTTAAATACTAAATGTAATGAACAACATTTTAATGTAACAATTGTAAGTGACACGTATTTGACGATGGTTTGTTAAAACGTCATAAATCAAATTATGTTGTACGATCAAGCGGAAAACGCCTACACACTCTTACAATTCGTAATTCATTATGTTATGAAAATATATATAGTATTTGTATGTTCAACTTTTTTCTGGTCATACATGTATATTTTATGTCTGAATATGCTTTTCTGTGAATATAAGCTGTTGATTATTCGAAATGTAAACGTCCCACTTCTATTTTCGATTTCTTTCAGACCAGTTGACCATTCCCACGATTTATTTCCACGCGAATACACCCGCAGACTATAGCCTCAATGACGGTCAAGACGTTGTCTACACAGTTGTTAGGGTCAATGAAGGTCAAGGCTATGACCCAAAAACCGGCATTTTCACCGTGGGAATCCCTGGACTTTATCTATTCACAGTTCAGTATATGGTAAAGCCTTCAACATATACGCGCCTCGCGATCGCCCATCAAGGAACTCAAATACATACATCTTTATCTAATTCACAGCATGGCAACTATTACGCGACCTTTTCAATGCAGGTCTTCATCAAGGCCGTCATGTCAGACCGGATCTGGGTTGAATCAACAGCCAGCGATGTGAAGTTGTATGAGGGCGGTATTTACAATTCGTTTACCGGTGCACTGATTCATATGTGAAATGATGCAAACTGCTGTGTGCAGAAACTTTTGTTTCGATTACGTTTTACTTTATGACAATAGTCGATTTTTTGACCTGAGAAAACAATGTTATTGTTGATAGCGTCTCTTGATTACGGTGTATTGTGCTGCTATTTACAGACAGTACTTAGTAACATCACTCTATATTTATTCATTTGTAACATGTATTTTTTGAAGTTTTAAATTCAATGTTAACAATAAATCAATTAATCATATAACAATATTAAACTGCCTGACGGTATGTCTATTGGTTATATATAAAGTCAGTGTCAGTAATTAGTTTTTCATGCCCCGTGGATACATTTAAAAGTTTGGGGAATTATGTGTGTACTTGTTTACTTCCCGTCATGTTTACCTCCATTGTTTAATGTATTGACTGACTCATGCTTTTGCATAACTTTAAACGCTTTATTAATAACCGTCTAGTATAACGGTCTAAATAGCTTGCAACTCTTGTGTATAGAGGGAGTTAAGTTCAAGTTCAGTTCGGATTGCAGAAATGTTTATTTTATTTTAAATAGCACCAAAATAAATTACCGTGATTAAGTTCTCCGATTCTAATAAGGTTATGTATATACATACAGGTTTTCATTCCTAGCAAGCCTGCGTATGTAGGAATGCGTCGAGACATCATTAAAAATGTGCGTTTTCTTATTTATGTTAAATTTTCAAAGCAAAAGAATTAAAACCAATTTTGCGCAAAGAGTGTGTGTACTGGTCTTCATGCACTGAAATAAAGCTGTTCTGTACAATAAACTTACAAATAACGTTTTTAAAGTACACACATTGGTCGTACGCTACAATATGAAGATCATGTTTTCCATACGCTGGTCATGTGCTAACCATTTGGAACTATAAGAATCACTGTAATAAAGCTGTAAGTACTGTTCAATACACGTACAAATAACGTTTTTATAATTCACAGACTTGCCATACGGTCATTATACGAAGGTCATGTTTACCAAACCGTGGTCATGTGCTAACCATGAAAAACTCTTGGTATCAATACGATATATATACGCATACTTTTATATTGTCTAATTGTCTTTGTATGATATATTTTTATAAATTGTCCTCTTCAAATACTCAGAAGTCAGACAGTAGTTACGCCTAACGATGGACTAATTTGGAGCGTTTCGTTTGTATTCGTTAAAATAGCTGACAATCGGTGGATAACATATTTATACCTTTTTTATACAAATCGCAATTGCCAATTGGTTGAGGTTTTTGGCCTGTTGCAGGTCAGAGTTTGCAGGTCAGAGTTACGCCTAGGTTGTACATACATGAGCTTTTTTTCTTGTTCTTGTTATTTATATAGATAGTTTAGTCCCGATGCTTTTGATAGCCTGGGTGTGACATGTATTGTTGTACTTACAAATACATACATTTTGTGAACATTTCACTTCAAAACATACATGGGAATTTCCAATCAAGAACAATATCGTATTAAAGCTGCGTGTTTATATTTAACGAATAAACGCTATGCTCTATGACATGTATAGTTGTTGTTATTATACATGTTCCTGAGGTATAAAGCATTACATTTTTAGTAATTTTAAACAAATGCAACGTTAAATGCTGCTTAACCATACACATTTTATTACATATCAATTGTCCCAAACGTGCACCGCATTGAAAGAAAATGCAACACTTCACTTAAAGTATGCAAAATGCATTAGTTCATTTACGTACATTAATGACCTTTATCATTTTCATGTATCCCAGATCACGTGGCGAGACTTAACTTTTCATACGTCATTTCAGAATCGTCTGATATCACAAGATATCCAAAGTCACCAATCATATATGAGCCTCGTTTTGGGAAAAATGAGCTTAATGCGTGTGCGTAAAGTCTCGTGAAAGATCAGCCCGAGCAGTCTGCACTTTCCGCCTACACTGGATTTTCGTTAAGAAACGACTTCCATTAAACGAAACATTCCATAAAAATGTAAAGTGTCGTCCCTGATTAGGCTGTGCGGACTGACTATTGTAATTTGGGACGACACTATCCGCACATGTATTAAGTACAGTTTTCCCAGAACGAGACTCATATTCTCAATATATCCTTTGAACGGTGATTGAGGGACCTTCAACAAATAGGCGTGGTTGTATATCTCGAAGGATATCGCACGTGGAATGTTTAATCTGCAATAACATCCACCGGACTATACTAGCATGATGCTCGTTCATTTATTAAATATCAAGTTTAATCGTTTCGCTAAGTATGTCATACAAAAAAATCCATAGTTTTAACCTATCTATCTATACATACTGCTATTCGCCACAAGTAGCATTTCAAGCAGGCGCGTGTCAGTGCTAGAAAAGTAAAAGAAGAAAGAAAAAAAGTAATACATAATGTATTTGTTAGACATGGAAACAAAGATGAAGGTGTTAATTAAAAGAAGAAATATACAGATGTAAGGTTAAAAACAGCCAATCCGCTTAGAAACTGTGGTCTAGTTTGGTCATCCCCTGCCTAAACTGGTCCAGAATAGGTGCCTGTACAATATTGGCTGGCAGGGAGTTCCATAGGATGNAACAGTAACTGTTGTTTTTGTGAAAGGAAGTGTATGTAAAAGTAAGACTGTTTGCGTTTCGAAATAGAATTTATTGGACTATAATGCGTGTTAACGTTCAAAGCGTTTAAAAATATTAAATCTAGATGCATGGTCACGGTGTGTTTCATATGGAGGATGATCCACGGTCGTATTATTAGAGTTTACTACCTCGTTGCTTCGGGGCCAGAAGTCATAATCGGCCCGCAGAGTGAATAATCGCCCCGAAGGCCGTAGTCATCCAACATCAACATTTAGTCAACGACAATCTTACCTCAATGACAATTTTCAATCCACTGCTTTTAATAATAAAATTACAACGATATGCACTTCAATTTTCTGTTTTTTTTTCACCCCTTTATCTTAATTTATTTCAAACTACACTTTTTGAAACGTTTCACGAAATCGAATGACTGCTCGGAGTGATTTCTTTAATTTCTCTTGAAGTTTCCAATTATAAATTACAAACACACAATCCGAAATAAGTTTTGGATTCGTTTGATACTTTTTTAAATAAAAAAATTACAGTTAAATAAATCAAAACGTCCGAATAATATTGTTGTTAAAATCCAGAGAGTCAAGGTTAAACTGGTGTTTTTCATCACAGAAATTACGTCATTCAAGGTAGATAGATTTCGTAATCGATTGAATGAAAATTAAAAGTACGGAAAGCTGGTTCGGCAATATATTTCAGTGAAGGAACAAATAGGATGATATGTAACATGTACCGTGGTTAAATAGTACAGTTAACGGGGATTAAGTATTAAAGACGTTAATACCCACGATGCTTAAGGACCAGAAGTTAAAATCGTCCCTGGAGTGAATAATCGCCCTCAGGCCTACGGCCTTCGGGGCGATTATTCACTCTGCGGGCCGATTATCACTTCTGGCCCTCATGCAACGAGGTATTAACCTCTAAATATGCGCATATATGGAAGAAATAGTCACAAAAATGACTTTGCAATGCGCATGCATTATTATACATGCACATTGCAAGTCTTTGTTTACTGTTTTTGGCAGCAACATCTCATTGAAACTACAACAGTATTTTGAATGTCCTTTTGAAGTTGTTAGCCAATGAAGGAAGCAAAAAGGAACTGATCGATTCCTTCAGAAAGTTACTACTGAAACAGACTGTAGAAAATAGAAAATACATAAAAGTATCACATGTACTAAGGACAAGAGAAACAGTACCAAGACGGTAACGTCAGAAGTTGAACCGTACAGAAGAACATAGATCTACAGTACCATTGGCGACAACGACGCCGAAATTCGATTAAACAACAATAACATAGTTTTGAAGGCGGTTCATAATAAAATTTTAACACCTTTGAAATTACAACACTTTGGACACTATGGACGAGAAATCCCTGTTCACATGTAAGTTTTTTTATCTTTAGATCGGTCGCTTTTTGCAAGAAAGCTTTATAGGCTAGCTATATGAATAATATGTGTATTAATGTTGATTGAACCAGATAGGTATCCGGATTTTCGGATGTTTTTTTTTTATACATTTTCATTTAATTGTATTTTTTATTAAATAGACAATGAATTGATATACAAGTGATTAAAATAAAAAAATCTAGCATTTTCATTTTGAGGTAGAAAGTTGAAATATTATATTTGAGTTGCCCACAATGGAATGCCTCAAGGATAAAAAGCTCGAGGAAAATGTATGCTAGTTGAAATAATCCAACTCCCAGCTATATTGACCCTCCGGGTCGCTGGGAGTTGAAACCGATAACGCGATAAAGCATAGAAATTTTTGCGCCGAGAATCCGGGCGGTACTTAATCAGTAAAATAAGCAACATAAACTTTTTCTGGCATAAATAACCACAAACACATCATTAATATATCACTAATAAGCAATTTAAAACAACTTATGTGATATGGTGTGCTCGCATAATAATGATATTAATCGTAAGTTCCAAACAGGTCAATGGTTCCTTTAAATGTGTAAGTTTTTGCAATGGACAAACCGGAATATTCCGAATTCGAAAATAAGCTATCGACTAGCTCCAGAATCATCCGCAAGATAGATCTGGTGTCTAATCAACCAATGGTAATACACCTACTATATCCGAAACCTTCGTACAATTGATCGAATCGTTAATTCAAAACTTCGGCTTTCAGTTTAATTACGTTTTTTTATCAACTTTGTGTTTTGAGCATTTATCAACAAACAACACGCAAATTGATTTCCATGGTAACAGGTATTGTGTTTCTTACAATATATTAGGTTGATTGGAGTCGATTTTATAGAAAAACTTTTTTTACGTGAAAAACGCGGTTAACAGGAAGAACTCTGAGGTGTACGAATGTACTCATAAAAGCCCAGAACATACTAGAAGAACTAGAGGAAAATGCAACATAAATCTGGATTATATTGTTGATCTACATTTACAAAATGAAACTACAATTGAATGAAGATTAGTATTTTGACTCCATTAACTTTCCCGATGTTTTATTATAGAGTCCATATTTTAGTGAATTCTGTAGTGGAGGCAATCAATTACTCCATTATTGCCAAAGTGGGGACCAATAGAAGAAGACTCCTCCTGATAATCTTCTTGTTCCTGTCAACCGCCGATCCAGACTCAGCAGTAACCATGGCGTTAGACACATACAAACATCAAAAGACTCTTATACATTCTTATTCTACCGTAGAACAGTTATTCAATGGAATTCACTACCTCCCCATCAGGCCTTTTTCTGTCTATTTGGGGGAAAAGTACCTAGCAAAATGGGGATTTTTCAAGTCCCGAAATCTTCCGCATTGGGAAGAATTTTCATCGACAAAAGCATTATTTGGGTAGGGGGTTTTCCAGCCATTTTGGATAAAAATCATATAAATTATTTTGTAGGTTGTTTAAAAAATAAAATTGAGATAAAGAGTCTAATAATCATAAGTCATCAGACACTTCTTTCTAAAAATTTTTTTTTTTTAAATTGGGATTATTTTTTTGAGAA
>VMBQ01013493.1:0-15797 GCA_007657795.1 Dreissena rostriformis | reverse complement strand
AAGTTTATATATATATATATATATATATTGATACATATTTATAAGTAAATTTGACGAAAGCCCTTGTTCTTTTTGTTTGATATATTACTATAAAACTGATCTTCATGCATTCTTGCTAAATTAATGATATCGTTATCATTATATTGCCCCGGTACTGTAACGACTATTTCAATCCTGTCGACTATACGGCGAATCCCAGAAATAACCACAACTTAGCATGTTTTGCAATTTGAGTGGGTTGAAAACAACACTCACCAACAACGCACCCCCTCAAATGCTTTTCTAATGTGTAATTTCAAAAGCATGGTATCCCTTATGGGAGCGTTCCTTTGATCTCCCTCAAAGACACCAAGTACTGGTTATAGTCCCAGGAAACGGACTCGAGAGCGTTTACATAAGCCTACGGCTTTCGATGCAATCGAGCTAAAATAAATAGGTTTAAACTAAACTAATGCAAAGTTGCCCTTAACTGTCCATTCATGCAACTTGCTTCTGGTTGCGACATAGGTGTCGTGTTCTGAGAAAACTGGGCATAATGCTTGTGGGTAAATTGTCATCCCAGATTAGCCTGTGCAGTCCGCACAGCACATGCTAATCTGGGAGGACACTTTACGCACAAGCAGTATGCCCAGTTTTCTCAGAACGCGACTCATGGTTTCGCGATGACTCTTACAGCCAGAAACACTTTGTGAGAATTCTGAGAAAACTGGGCATAATGCATGTGCGTTAAGTGTCGTCCCAGATTAGCCTGTGCAGTCCGCACAGGCTAATCAGGGACGACACTTTCCACCTAAACTGGATTTTCGCTAACAAGAGACATCATTTAAACGAACAATTTCATAAAAGCGGAAATTGTCGTCCCTGATTAGCCCGTGCGTACTGCACAGGCTAATCTGGGATGACAATTTACGCACAAGCATTAAGCCCAGTTTTCTCAGAACACGACACCTTTGTGAGTGTTCGGTAGCGTAAACTGTGGCGCGGTTGACAGTCTGATCAGGATTTCGTCACAAGTATTTGAATGCCACTTTTGCGAAATGATTTTTGCTAACGTACATTGGTCTTATAAAGCATCAAATATTCTCGGTATTAAACAAAATTGGCAGTTGCTAAAATTGTGAATTGGGTGTTAATTGCACTGACAACAAGTAACCTCTCAATCAGATACTCGCTCCTAAAACTAACAGCGGGATGATGGGAGTTTGATATTTAGATAGTTAAAGGATATAAGTACTAGTATCAAATAATGATGTAACATCCAATTTTGCTTGGGTGGTTTTGAGACAACAAGTCGGATATCAAATTCAGTTTAAGACACGCGTTAGTTCTAATCGCAGGGCACTACTAGTCTTCCCTACACTGCACCTGCCTTGTCGATCTTTGCTTGAATTATTTAGTTATGTGTTACACGTTCGTTCAAACAATCCGCATATTTCAATTACATGCAGCAGTAATGTTTTTCATTTAGCTTTGCAAGGCGTGGTGCGGTATACGGTGAGGGGCGTGCGTCGTCAACTTTTATTTCATATTGGTTGATTTTGATCCAAAAGGTTTCTACTCAGCTATTTCTGGATTGTTGTTCTAATTTGTTGTTGTTGTTTTTTGTTTTTGTTTTTAATAAATTTATAGACAATGTTCATTGTTTTAAACTTTAGTTCAAGCTTTTTAAATATATATGCTGTATTCTACCACGACCGGCGACATGCTCTCTATAGACAGCTATTGAAAAAAATGTGGGCTTTTCTGCATAAAACCATGCTCGGAGCGTTATTTTGTGAAAGAAGTTCAAGAATTCCAAGGAATTATTCAATATAATGCCCGTTGTTACAAGCGCGATCTCATACTGCATTTCAGTAAAAAAAACTCAAGCGTCCTTAAACTTTTATATTTAAGTTAATTTAAATTGTAACGTTCAGTTAATTCCTTCGCATCTGAAATCAAAACCGTTCGCAGACCGTTTGTTATTTCCACGATATGTAACACTTAGCAGGTAATAATTTCTTAATTTAAAGATATTAATTTGTCACAACCAATGCAGCTAAAACACGTGTATGGTCGTGACATTTGAACCCAGGATTATTGCTATTGCGGTTTTGAATAAATTGATATTAAAAATCGTACCCAATATATCCGGAATAACGTTCTAAACATTAAACTAACTTTGCCAGTTTATAATAGTAATGCGTATACGTAAACGTGATGTAGGAACATACCTAGCATAAATTATGTGTTAATTTTATAAAAACGAATGGTGATCAATTATCCTTTTTGAATGTTACACACATTTACATGACATCAATGTCTGTGAAACATACCGGAAAGAATTCGGCGTGTGCATGTAGTCGATAGCACAGGCAATCTGGTAAATCACTTTTAGCCTTGTTTTCCAGTCAAGAAGAACCTTCTCGCCTTTGTCCAACTTTTCCCTGTCAGATCTAATTGCAACGTGTAAGTCGCCATTTTCAAAATATGGTGAAATCAGGTAATATTTCCTGTAATATAATAAACATTTTGATCAAAAACACACAAAGAGGTGCACACGTGGATGCTGTGCTTTTTTAAGGGACTGTCAGAAACGGATGACCCTGACGTTTTGAAGATATGATACATACCGCTCCGATACTTTTCAAGTATAAGAAAATAAAAATTTCAAACAGATTATACCTATAGAATTCGTTGCATGTGATCAACACCCAAACATTTCCGCTATGTCAAAGTCATACAACTTCACAATGCTGTATTACGACTTCGAAGCTTCTAGTTTAACCTTCAAAGTAGCGTTATGATTCGTATGCGCGAACAGTTGTATCGTTCATATGAGTGACATGTTGTCTAATCCTTAAATATATCATTAAGTTATGAAGCGGATAATCATATCTACAAATGGAGCAAACGATGGATCACCTATGTAATTGTGCGTGCCCCCCCCCCCATGGCCATGATTTTTACAATCTTTTTACAAGACCTTGATCAGACAGCCCATACTAAATATCAAAGACTCTGGCTTTGTAGCTTCAGAAGACGGTCTTGAAAGTTAATAATTTATAAAAATTCAATATAAAACATTTCAAACCACTCCCACGCTAGGACCCAAATGTATTTGATTTAAACTGAATAATTACAGGACTTCTATCTGATGTAACATACCAAATATCAAAGATGTGTGCACGATGTTTAGAAAGAAGTTATTATGCAAAGCATGTCAATATAAAGAAGTGAAACCCTAGCTGCTGGAGCAGTATTGAAATCTTATTACAAACAATTAGTTGGTCCTTTATTTATGGCAAGTGACCGATTGCCGAAACAGTACAAAACAGCACAATACAGCACAATACAAGTCATGGCTAGTTTTGATACATTGGACAAGATTTGAACATACTGTGTAAGTAACATGTATTCGATCACGGTGGGCATCTAAACAGGACACCTGTCAGCTAATTTGATTGATTCAAACAGAACATACTTTTACATTTCAGTCAATGGAATAGTGTATTCAATGTTTTACATGTTAAAATAGTCGGGGTCTTTTTAACAAAACTTACGTATGATCAACTTATAAGGAGAAACATACTTGCTGTAAGAAATTTGGCTTGTAAACATAACAAATAAAAACAGTGTTGTATAGTGTCGACCCTTGCGATTAAGGGTAAACCAGTTTTGACATTCATTGACAAACTTCTGTACATATATGTATGGCTTTTATCGTGCCAGCAAAACGGAGTATGTTAAGCACTGCATTTTATGGTTTACAACAAGGGACAAAATTGTCACAAAACCATGTTTTCAATTTGAAACAGCTTCTCTGCTGACTAATTTTTACGGGTGTTGAAGTTTTGTTTAAACTAGAGCTTTGTCACAGACGTGACGTATACCCCCACATGCTGCATTGACACAGAATATCTTGCATACTGTCTTCACAAATCAAGAGAAGCTAATTTATGGCGATTTTTTAAGAATTATTATGCCATTATCATTTTTGGCCATTTTGACCTTTGAACTCTTGAATTCTTTCACATGACACGCCGTCCAATGACTGTGAACGAAATTAATGTACTGGGTCATTTAAAAACCTCACAATGAATGACATAGTTATGGCCCGGACAAGCTCATTTATGGCTATGTTTGACCTATGAACTCCAAGTGTGAATTTCATCTTGGAGATATCGACGTAATTCTTTCGCATGACACACCGTCCAATGATTGTGAACAAATGTACCAAGTAATTTTAAAATCTCACAATGAATGACATAGTTATGGTTCAGACAAGATCATGTATGGCCATTTTTGACCTTTGAACTTAAAGTGTGACTTTGACGTTGCAGATATCGACGTAATTCTTTCTCATGACACACCGTCCAATCGTGGTGAACAAATGAACCAAATGATTTTAAAATCTCACAATGGACGACATAGTTATGACCCGGACAAGCTCATTTATGGCCATTTTTTACCTTTGAACTCAACGTGTGACCATGACCTTGGAGATATCGACGTAATTCTTTCGCATGACACACCGTCCAATGATGGTGAACAAATGTGCCAAATGATTTTAAAATCTCACAATTAACGACATAGTTATGGCCCGGACAAGCTCATTTATGGCCAACTTTGACCTTTGAACTCCAATTGTGACCTTGAACTTGGAGATATCGACGTAATTTTTTTCGCATGACACACTGTCCAATGATGGTGAACAAATGTGCCAAATGATTTTAAAATCTCACAATGAACGGCATAGGTATGGCCCGGACAAGCTTATTTATCGCCATTTTTGACCTCTGAACTCAAAGTGTGACCTTGACCTTGGAGATATCGACGTTATTCTTTCGCATGACACACCGTCCAATGATGGTGAATAAATGTGCCAAATGATTGTAAAAGCTCACAATGAACGACATAGTTATGGCCCGGACAAGCTCATTTATGGCCATTTTTTACCTTTGAACTCCAAGTGTGACCTTGACCTTGGAGATATCGACGTAATTCTTTCGCATGACACACCGTCCAATGATGGTGAACAAATGTACTAAGTCAATTTAAAATCTAACGATAAATGACATAGTTATGGTCCGGACAAACTTTGTTCCGCCCGCACGCCGACATTCACCAATCTAATAACCAGTTTTTTTCTTCGGAAAACCTGGTTAAAATGAGTCTGAAAGACAGTGTCTTTGGTTTCCCTTGATTAAAAAATGAACCAGCGTTTTCCACAAGCACGTGTTACCTGGGTAGTTGTGGAATCAGAGTCATTAAAGTAAATTATTTTATAGCAGATGTTGATAGAACTTAATACAGTGATATTTGATATAAAATCTACTTAACATCAATTTTGGTTGGAAATCGAGTACTATGTACAGGTACTATAAGATTTATGATTGTGTGTAACCAAACAATTGTGGCAGTGTTTTTTTAACATACTAAGTACTATTTTGGTATTGTCAGTTTTTTTTCAGGCACAATATAGTGCTACAGATTGT
The DNA here is from genome assembly GCA_007657795.1 of Dreissena rostriformis. Classification (NCBI taxonomy): domain Eukaryota; kingdom Metazoa; phylum Mollusca; class Bivalvia; order Myida; family Dreissenidae; genus Dreissena; species Dreissena rostriformis. The sequence goes on along the minus strand of VMBQ01013493.1, from coordinate 10,320 downwards.
GGCAGATTCGTGTGGCCGCCAGCTTGTAAAATAAAACAAAAACAAACTTCAGTAACAAAATGCAACTTTTTACCGAGAAAACAACTTGAAACAGTTATAACAAAGGGCGACACGCGTGTATACTAATGATAAGACAACACTAAAAGTAATGACGTATTTCCTTAAGCACATTACAGGATTTATAACAACAGCCTTTATGATATGATAACAATTAACCATAATGGTTATACGTGGCAAGAAAACCAAAACTCAAAAAGAAAACGGAGATCCACAGGTGGGACATTTGATACTATATCTGAAAATACTAGCAATAAAAATACTGTGTCCAAAGATGACTTTATGCGTATGAATACTGACGAGAAATTAGTAACAATTTTCGATTTGTTACACAATACGACCTCGTTATCGGAGAAAGTTGACAAAATAGAACATGAAGTCAAGTCATTTAAAATAGAAAACGATAGCACATGCGCCAGGCTCAAAATACTGGAATATAAAATTATTGACAATGAAGCAAAAAGCAGAAAAAAATAATCTTATATTTCGTAACTTCACCGAACGTAAATGGGAAAACTAAGAAGATGTTTTAGCATCGTTCCTAAATGATCAACTCGATCTTGACACATCAAACATGTATATTGACAAAATACATCGTATCGGGTCATTCAAGGACAAACAAACCCGGCAAATTATAGTCCGTTTCCTAAATGAGCGCGACATCGAGGACATGCTGGCCAATGCACACAAGTTGAGAGGCACTGAATACGTGATAAATAGAGACTACCCTAAGGAAATAACCCAAGCGCGTGCTAGGCTTTGGACCCGTTTCAAACAAGAAAGAGCGAACAATCCCAAGGGTAGTGTCCACATTGGTTATCCTGCCAAATTGATAGTTAAACAAGTGATGTGTTTGTGAAACACTATGTCCCCTTTTGAGCGATTTTGACCCATATTTTTTACCTTTGACCTTGAAGGATAACCTTGACCTTGACCTTTCACCACTCAAAATGTGCAGCTCCATGAGATACGCATGCATGCCAAATATCAAGTTGCTATCTTCAATATTGCAAAATGTATGGCCAAATGATAAAGTTTGTGCAAACCAACAAAGCAACAAACCAACAGACAGGGCAAAAACAATATGTCCCCCAGTATAGACTGGGGGACAAAAAGCTGTAGTGCAAGACGAATTCCCTGATTGGAAAATCATCACGCAATCGCTCCGAACAGAACAACCAAAAACATTTGAAACTGGAACTAAACCTCCTGTCCATAAACCACCGTTCAGCCCAATCTCTACTAGCAAAAGGCATGCTAGTCTACCCATGGAATCGGACGAATCCGACACTGGCTACGATAGCGATTCAACAGACGACACGCAGGCGTATAGTCAGTCTATGCTCCAGATGGAGGCCCATGAGAACCGCAAACACAACAAACCGGATGACGCCCCAGGGGCAACCGGTGGGACCCAAAATACTGTTGTACCCCCAAATTGCTAGGACAATCGGGGGAATGTGCTGAACTCAAAGACGAACTGTGAACCAAAACGCGGACCAGAAACAAACTTTGACTCGGTAAATATTTCTGTACTTAACGTTTGTGGCCTTAAAAGGCGTGCATTATACCCTGAATTTGTCTCATTAGTAAATGTTTATGACAATGGCATAATTGAAATTGATAACTACTCTTTTATTAGTAAAATCAGAAAGCAAAAATACAAACGAAAATCTGGTGGTATAGGTGCTTTGATAAAAAATAGTATTTACAAACACGTTGATGTAATAGACAGCCAGTCAGAATATGTTTTATGGTTGAAAATTAGAAATGATTACACCCATATTGGTAGCGACATTGTTATAGGTATTGTTTACATACCACCATTGCATTCAAGGTTCTATAATGATGATGAGGACGAAATTTTTGAAAACGAAGTAGCTGTTAAATGCAGCAGTTTTGAACATGTATACATCTGCGGCGATATGAACGCACAAACAGCAGACTTATCTGACTACACTGAAAATGATGATTTTTTGACAGATTTTTCAATCTTGATATTGAACATTAATTTACATACTAAAATTGTATATTGAAAATGTGTTTAACCTAGCAATCGTAAACTAATGCAAACACAGTATGACATGACAATGATTGTTTACAATGCTAGCCCCACATTTGTGTAATGGTTGATGTTAATTTGCCAGGCGGTGTAGGACGAGATAACGTCTGAATGAAGTTTCCGCACGACGCACGACGAAATAAAGGCGATCCCAAAAGATCTCTCAGTGTATATTATGTACAGGTGAGCTACAAAGCTTAAGTAGTCAGATCTTTAGATCTTCCAAAATGAAGTTCGCCTTGAAGTAGTCGTTTTACTGCGCGACATAAGGACCAATACCGTGAAAAATGGTTCGAGGTTATGAAAAAAAAATTAAAACATGTAACAGTTATAAGGTTGAGACGTTCCATTTTGACAATAATGGCCTTATTTTGATATTAAAATTCATAACGGCTATATTTATCCATGTAACGCCCGGTGCGTGGCCAGTTTTGAGCCTATTGGCATTATTCCAACAAATCTTTTAGAGGGCTTTCAACAAAACTATGTTATTTACCAATCAATTTGACTTTATGGTATTTGGCTTATAAAGTATAAATCAACAACAGTGCCATGATAACCCTAAAGTGCTTAAGGCCCGGTAAGACCGACAAACGAACATGTAACGGAGAGAAAACGGACAAAATATGCAGATTTTGGTTATCCGGTGATAAAATTTACCTGCTCTGCCGCTCAAGACTCTCGCAATCGGTGTTTAAAGCGTAGGAAACACACAATAACCGCACAAGTACAGGTGATGTAACGGGAAAAAACGTACGTTTAACGGATATGTACCGGATAATTAACGGTCGGCTAACGGATATTACCGTGCGAGTAACGGACTCCTACCGGATTAAGGCCCGGTCTCACCGAGGTAACAGACAAGAAACGGACATAAAATAATTTTATCCGTTTGTGTCCGTTCTTATCCGTTTAATGTCCGTTTCGTTTCCGGTGAATCCGCTCCTTGTTCGGCGACGTCCGGTGACATCTGTTCCGTCCGTGGACATTAACGGACATAAACCGAATACGTACACGTAGTACGAACATGCTCAAAACTTTCCAATGGACGGAACGGATGTCACCGGACATCACCGAACAAGGAGTGGATTCACCGGATATAAAACGGACATTAAACAGATAAGAACGGACACGAACAGATAAAATGATTTTATGTCCGTTTCTCGTCCGTTACCTCGGTGTGTCAGGGCCTTTAGCTAAGTTTGGGGCTTACATATTGTTAAATATGTGACCTGGCGACAGTTTTCAAATTCATGTGACCAAGTTGTAAACTTCACATTAATATGGTTATTGTATCACAATTTAGAGTGGCATTACGTGTGTCCAAAACGTTTTTCTACGATTTGACATCAGATACAATTATTTGACCACTCTTGTCCCATATTTTGAGCGTGGCCTTGATAGTGTCACGAAAATCTTTCTGAGCAAGTTTCATCAACATTGGGTAATAAATGTAACGACCATTGTGGTTATAAGAATTCTCTAAGATCTGATCTGTTGACATAGTGGTTTACCCTAACTTTACCTAGATTTGAACTTGGTATGTATATTGTTAAGATAAACATACCGACTAAGTTTCATCAAGATTATACTATACATTTGACTAGCAGATTGTTTATTTGGTTTTTGCTCAGATTTTATTTGGTGACCTAGTGTTAACCCTCACACTCAGATTCGCACTTCACCTAAAAATTGCAAAAATAAACTTACCATTTTGCACACAGATGGAACCATTACTGTGGCTTCTAGAGTGTTAAAGAGCTTAACGTTTACTGGCGACGCATTTTAATTTAGGTATCATAAATCGCAGGAACCAGCTTCGCGTACTGATGGGTAGACAAACTTAGGCCCATTTTTTTAAATAAATAGTATGTTACATGCACTAATAGACATTCATATTTCATACGTATTCCTATTCAACTAAACGGTTCAAATACGTTAATGTCTCATAAGAAGCAATTACAGTATGCGAAAACATTTCAAAATTATAAGGATAGGGGGTAACTGGATAATATAATCATCAAATGTGTATATTACTTATAGGTGCGATGTTTAAAAATCGATAAAATAACGAGTCACAAAAATCATATCGTCTTCATGAAAATTGTGATACTTAAACGACTTATACGACAATGTTTTGTTTTAAATGCGATACTAAGAAAGTGTATGTGCACTAAAACGGTAGGGGTATACATCCTTGAACACAATGTACTAGTATTCTGGAATAAACACCTGTAAATTTAAACACTTACCCATTCGAAATATCATCGTGGAATGCTAAAACTGGCACTATCCCAAAATGTCTAACTCGTGATGCCAGCTTCTCCTGCAATAGCGTGACTGATGTAATTAAATTTGTTTAAATGAAAATATATTGTCACATCAACATTTAACATGTTCACATGTTGAAATCACAACAATTGGTTGAATATGTTCTATGTATGTCATTCAGGTCTACAAATCAATTAACGCAAACTATCGTCATTTAATGATTAAATGAACATTAATAAACCAAACAGTATGTTTTTAAAAAAGCTACTGCAGCCAATTGCAACGCACTGACATTTTGTCATTAAACACCGAATTTCTACCGCCTCGAAGGTGATTTTAGCATATATACACACACACAAATTTTACTGTGTTGCTTGTTTTTCTTGAGCTTTTTATTACTTTACGTGTTTGACTGTAGACACTCGAGTACAACAAAAATATGAAATGCCTTTAAAAAATTTACAACTTTGAAATAAATATTGCAATGTCAATGTTGCCTTCAACTTATGCATGACAACCAAATGCTTAGTTACGTGACTAGATTGATTTGTCGTTACTTAAATATCATCTCAGACCCTATGATCTTCAAACTCACTTAAAAAAACATAACCGACCAAAATAATTTGACAAAATCTTGGACAGTAATATCTGTACCGGGAATAAACGACCTAAATTATATGAAACGCACAGTAGGTTCATAAATATAACCTCATAACTCAATAAACACTATCGAAAGATAGCCCCGACGCTAGCTGAACAGGCAAAGGTTTAATCGACATGGGGCATGAGTTATAGTGTTCATTATTATCTTTCGATCAAGTGGTTTTGTCGAATGTTGTCTCCTAACTTTGGTATTCAATTAAATTTTATGTAAAATTTAATACGCAAAAGAATGCAACAGCTATTGGTGAACATTGAAACATGTTTACGTTTGCATTCCCTTAAATTAGAAAAGTGTGTGTTATTCTATTGGGCATTGAATTATCCCGCTAAATAATTATCTCAATAATATTTAGCTATGCCGAAAAATACAACTGATCGAAACTTTAAACTACGACAACAACAGATGTTGTGATTCATTGCAATAACACGCTGCTTGAGAGAAACTGTTATTACGACGCCATGAACCTTACAAGAACGTCGGGACATCGGGAGATTTTGCAAAGTTTCTGTTAACTTCGGCTTTTTAACAGTGCAATAGAATATTAAGAATCAAATCCGATATGAATAAAACAATCACGCCTGTAAATGAAAAATAAGATTTGAGAGAAGAATTCTGCGAATGTATGAAACAGCTCTCGCATATAACACATTATACATAGGTAAATATTATGAGCTATTGTTTAGCACATTATTGTAGTTGTAAACAGGTTTTTCAAATCTACAACAAATACTAAAGATAAATCATAGTGCGAATACTCACATTTTTTACTGAACCTAACAGTTGAGTCTGAGATTTCGATTTCTCGTCATTGACACAAATCTCCTTCAGCACAAGTCGGTGTTTGAATCCAGGTACAGGATCTCGAGCTGTAACAAAGCAAGTATTAATTGCCAATGGTTCCTGGGCTATTTGAAAATATCATACACTGTACATGCACGCAACATTTTTCAAATCGACATGAAAATGTACTGACTAGTAAACACATACTATTTTATTATTGATCAATGTTATGGTCCTGGTAGTTGAATCGGTGTTGTTTTTATAGTAAAGAGAGTTTTTAGTATACAAAAAGGTTTCAACTCACATATATATATTTCGCCGAATCCACCGCCTCTGTCTGTTAGTTCGGAACAGTTTTTTAACTGCGTTATGTAATTGTCGCTGACATCAACAAGTCTGCCATCCTTTATAAGTTCTCTAGTACGCTGGACTTCCCTTTTATCCCAACTATTACAATGTGCCATAATGCCATCCGGTTAATTCATATCTGAAATGGTTTACAATGCAAGATAAGTCAAGCAATAACACTAGTTCATGCTGATGTTGTGTGTAGTTCAATATGTAAAGTGATATTTTTGAAATACGTGTCCATCGGCGGTTTACAGATCAGATAAGACTTAGTGATTTTGTTTTAATACTTCGTTTTGATCTGTAAACTGATTAAATTAGTAATGTATATTTCAAAAAAATGAAATATACCCCATAAATACTTTAATATATTTAGTTTCGGCTTCCCGTGAATGATCACCGTAACAGTTAAGCACGAAACCAGGGCCCTTGCTATACTTCGGGGGATTGGGGCTAGGGCCCTTAGAGGGGGAAATTTCGCGTCGTTTTGGGCGAAAAGGGGAATTTAAGAAGATCTTTTCACCAACCATTCAACACTTAAAATTGCTATATTTTAATGTAATTTACCTAAATATACATGTAATCAAAGGTAAATAGCACGATACCAGCTGGCAATATAGGTTCTAAAATACCGTATTTTTTACAATTATTAGTTTATATTGATTTAAATATCACGACTGGTATATTACATTACTTGAAAAAAGTTCATATTTTCAGTATATTCGGTAATAAAATTTCGCGATGTGAAATTGACATCTCGCCAACTGTCAATCAAATCCTTATCAAAATATAAATCGACCAATCAGCCATCGATTAATCGGGCGGTTTAGTTCCCAACGAGCTGTCCGCCATTTTCTAGACACGCAGAATCTAGATATTCACATTTTTCAACGAGTTTCTTTTGTTTTCCTCTTTAAAAACGAAGATTAAATGTAGTTAAACGGTGTCAATTGGGATTGTGTAACTCGGGCAATCTATATCCAGAAAGTATAGTTGGTGACATTGCATTAATACCGTGTCCAAAGTCGAAAAAGGATTTCGAGAAGTGTAAGAGATGGATAAAGCATGCGATCGTACCCACGAACAACTGAACGTCAACACTGTCAACGACAATTACAATATGCTATTATCGAATATATTAGCAGATTTAAATAGTTTATGTTATCGATCTGATCATCACATAAAAGTTGGTGTTTTTTTAATAGTTTTATCAGTTATTAGGTGATTAATAGAAGCAAGATTCATCTGCATTACTTTAAGAGTAATAAAACTTAGCATGAAGCCTAATTCATGCTGTGATTTATTACTCTTAAAGTAATGCACTTGATTGTCATTATACGTGTTATTAGAAGGTGACACGTGATATCTTATCTTAATACCGGTATCTACACATGTGCAGACATGTGGTGTCACCAATTAACGCTTTTAATCCACACTTAGAGATTGAATGCCTAGTTCTCATTTTTTCCGAGTTTCGTTTATCTTGTTCGAAAAAAAAAGAGGAAATTAAATATGGTAAAACGGTGTAAATAGGGTTTATGTAATTCGGACATCAGGTATCCAGAAAGATAACTTAGATGAATTGAATGTATACAATTGCCAACGCGGTAATGTGGTCTTGACAAGTGCGAGTGGAAGCTTCAATGTGTAGAATTACCAAAATCCCCCTGATAGAACATTTATTTCTTTAAAAAACTGGAATTGTCATATTAGCATTATTAAGTATGAATCACATCACGTGTATATGTAAAATAATAGGGAATATTGATACCTACTTTGCGTAACTGAACAAAATCCCCGTTATAAATCGTGTTTTTGTGTCAGAAACAAGTGATAACAATTTTATGTTACTATTTTAATAAAAACGTATCGATAAATGCCATAGTACAAGAGTTATGTATTACTGATATCCCCAATAAACGCGGTAACTTGGGAGAAGTCGATACCTGCGCGAGCATCTGATACTTGTAGCTTTATTAAGTAGCCTGACCAAAATACCCTTCACAGAACGCTAATTTATATCAGACAATGACCAAACTGTCTGTGTTGTTTTGGTCCTATTATAATAGTGATTGATAAATGTCCAATAAGCAATGTTTAATATTATTAATATCACTTTTGTACGTAATAACATGTGGGATTGAGCTACCAACTCGGCCTCAGAAAGCGTGTAAAACTTAACCGAAATACCAGTTGTAAAGCGCTAGTTCGTGCCAAATACATAGGGGAAAAATGTTTCGTAAATATTTTCGAAAATAACATGGGTATATACCAGTGTAGAAGTGATAATTTATTGCTAATACCACCATAACACGTAGTAATAGGTTAGATTTCGGTAAGCGCGCAAGCGTTTGACAGCGTGTTTAACGTTACGAAATACCCGTTATAAATATCTAATGTTCTTTTTTAACTAATATTTCTTGCATTTGCATAATAAGTAAATGTCACAAACCCCTTTTACCAGTGTTATAGGGGGCGAAAAAGTCCATAAAAATCATCCGGAAAATCGCGTGATCTAAAGACAATCTATAGGCAAAGAAGCCACTTTGGTGTCAGCGTGTCTAGGTTTTCTGAGAGCTTAGCCACGTGACTAATTGGGCGGAGCGATTATAGTCCAGGCGAGATGTCAATTGAAAGAACATCGCGAAAATAGGTTACATAACGATATACACATTATAAATAACGCAAGTAGATTGATCATTTTATATATAAAATATACACAATTCACTACGCATGCACAATTTGCATTCCTGGGTGTACCACGTGACGATGATGATCAATCTACTTGCGTTATTTATAGTTAACTGGTTGTTACCTGGTTGACATACCCAGTAAAAAAATAAAATAAAATAAAGTAAAGATAAAAAACAACTTTTTTTCAAGTAATGTTATATACCAGTCGTGATATTTTAATCAATATAAACTTATAATTGTTAAAAAAAACGCAGTCCCTTTAAAACATCATAATACACGTTTTGTATTCCCTTGAAGTAGTAGTAGCAGTAGCAGTAACAGTAGCAGGAGCAGTAGTAGTAGTAGTAGGAGAAGAAGTAGTAGTAGGAGTAGTAGTAGTAGTAGTAGGAGTAGTAGTAGTAGTAGTAGTAGTAGTAGGAGTAGGAGTAGGAGTAGGAGTAGGAGTAGGAGTAGGAGTAGGAGTAGCAGGAGTAGTAGCAGGAGTAGTAGCAGTAGGAGTAGCAGGAGTAGTAACAGGAGTAGTAGTAGTAGTAGTAGTAGTAGTAGTAGCAGGAGTAGTAGCAGGAGTAGGAGCAGGAGTAGTAGTAGTAGTAGTAGCAGGAGTAGTAGCAGGAGTAGTAGCAGTAGGAGTAGCAGTAGCAGTAGGAGTAGCAGTAGTAGTAGTAGCAGGAGTAGTAGCAGGAGTAGTAGTAGTAGTAGTAGCAGGAGTAGTAGCAGGAGTAGTAGCAGTAGGAGTAGTAGTAGCAGTAGGAGTAGCAGTAGGAGTAGCAGGAGTAGTAACAGGAGTAGGAGCAGGAGTAGTAGCAGGAGTAGTAGCAGGAGTAGTAGCAGGAGTAGTAGCAGGATTAGTAGCAGTAGGAGTAGCAGGAGTAGTAGCAGGATTAGTAGCAGAATTAGTTACAGGAGTAGAAGCGGTAGTAGTAGCGGTAGTAGTAGCGGTAGTAGTAGCGGTAGTAGTAGCGGTAGTGGTAGTAGTAGCGGTTGTAGGAGCGGTAGTAGTAGCGGTTGTAGTAGCGGTAGTAGTAGCAGGATTAGTAGCAGGAGTAGTAGTAGTAGTAGTAGTAGTAGAAGTAGTAGCGGTAGTGGTAGTAGTAGAGGTAGTAGTAGCGGTAGTAGTAGCGGTAGTAGTAGCGGTAGTAGTAGCGGTTGTAGTAGCGGAAGTGGTAGTAGTAGTAGCGGTAGTAGTAGCAGTAGTAGTAGCGGTAGTAGTAGCGGTAGTAGTAGCGTTTGTAGTAGCGGTTATAGTAGCGGTAGTAGTAGCGGTTGTAGTAGCGGTAGTAGTAGCGGTTGTAGTAGCGGTAGTGGTAGTAGTAGTAGTAGCGGTAGTAGTAGCGGTAGCAGTAGCGGTTGTAGTAGCGGTTGTAGTAGCGGTTATAGTAGCGGTAGAAGTAGCGGTTGTAGTAGCGGTTGTAGTAGTAGTAGTAGTAGTAGTAGTAGTAGTAGT
>VMBQ01013491.1:0-16728 GCA_007657795.1 Dreissena rostriformis | reverse complement strand
TTGTTGTTTGTTTTCATCCTTATTTGTGCTCGTTTATTTAATTAAATTGATTCTGAGCGAATTTCCATTTCTAAGTAGTTTTGTGATGTATCGTATACGCGAGGTTATCTCCCTTCCTCGCGATGATATATGACTTGTAATTTAGTGGATTAAACTTGTTTTCGTTTGTATGCAGTTTTGGTTATTGTCGTCGAAGGGTATTCTGGCGCTCAATCTTTACTGATTAAAAGTCTATATAAAAGTAAATTTCTTGCATTAACCACATCTCCCTCCTGCAGCAGCCACATCTCCCTCTTACATCAACCACAGTAATCTCTTGAGTCAACCACATCTCTCTCTTATATCAATCACATCTCCCTCTTACATCAACCACATCCCCCTCTTGCATCAACCACATCCCCCTCTTGCATCAACCGGATCACCCTCTTGAGTCAACCATATCTCCCTCTTAAGTCAACCACATCTCTTTCTTGAGTCAACCACATCTCCCTCTAACATCGACCACATCCCCCTCTTGCATCAACCACATCACCCTCTTGCATCAACCACAATACCCTCTTGAGTCAACCACATCTCCCTTTTGAGTCAACCACATCTCTCTCTTGAGTCAACCACATCTTCCTCTAACATTAACCACATCACCCTCTTGCATCAACCACATCACCCTCTTGAGTCAACCACATCCCTCTCTTGAGTCAACCACATCACCCTCTTGATTCAACCACATCACACTCTTGAGTAAACCACATCTCCCTCTTGCATCAACCACATCACCCTCTTGCATCAACCACAACACCTTCTTGAGTCAACCACATAACCCTCTTGAGTCAACCATATCATCCTCTTGAGTCAACCACATCTCTCTCTTGAGTCAACCACATCTCCCTCTTGAGTCAACCACATCACCCTCTTGAGTCAACCACATCTCCCTCTTGCATCAACCAGATCACCTTCTTGCATCAACCACATTACCCTCTTGAGTCAACCACATCTCCCTCTTGAGTCAACCACATCTCCCTCTTGAGTCGACCACATCACCCTCTTGCATCAACCACATCACTCTCTTGAGTCAACCACATCACTCTCTTGAGTCATCCACATCACTCTCTTGAGTCAACCACATCCCCCTCTTGAGTCAACCACATCACCCTCTTGCATCAACCACATCACCCTCTTGCATCAACCACATCACCCTCTCGAGTCAACCACATCAGCCTCTTGAGTCAACCACATCTCCCTCTTGAGTCCACAACATCACCCTCTTGAGTAAACCATATCTCCCTCTTGAGACAACCACATCTCCCTCTTGAGTCAGCCACATCACCCTCTTGAGTCAATCACATAACCCTCTTGAGTCAACTACATCTCCTTCTTGCATCAACCACATCACCCTCTTGAGTCAACCACATCTCTCTCTTGAGTCAACCACATTCCCCTCTTGAGTCAACCACATCACCCTCTTGCATTAACCACATCCCCCTCTTGCATCAACCAGATCACCCTCTTGCATCAACCACATCACCCTCTTGAGTCAACCACATCACCATCTTGAGTCAACCACATCACCCTCTTGCATCAACCACATCTCTCTCTTGAGTCAACCACATCATCCTATTGAGTAAACCACATCACCCTCTTGCATCAACCACATCACCCTCTTGCATCAACCACATCACCCTTCTTGAGTCAACCACATCACCCTCTTGAGTCAACCACATCATCCTCTTGATTAAACCACATCTCTCTCTTGAGTCAACCACATCACTCTCTTGAGTCAACCACATCACTCTCTTGAGTCAACCACATCACCCTCTTGAGTCAACCACTTCAACCTCTTGCATCAACCACATAACCCTCTTGAGTCAACCACAGCATCCTCTTGAGTCAACCACATCTCTCTCTTGAGTCAACCACATCACCCTCTTAAGTCTACCACATTTCTCTATTGAGTCAACCACATATCAATCTTGTATCTACCATATATCGCTCTTTCATCAACAACATCTCCCTCTTACATCAACCACATCCCCCTCTTACATCAACCACATCCACCTCTTGCATCAACCACTTCACCCTCTTGTATCAACCACATCACCCTCTCGAGTCAACCACATCTCCCTCTTGAGTCAACCATATCACCCACTTGAGTCAACCACATCTCTCTCTTGAGTCAACCACATCTCCCTCTTTCATCAACCACATTACCCTCTTGCATCAACTACATCACCCTCTTGAGTCAACCACATCTCAATCTTGTATCTACCATAAATCGCTCTTTCATCAACCACATCTCCCTCGTATATCAACCACATCTCCAACTTGTATCAACCACATCTCCCTCTGGCATCAACCACATCTCCCTCTTGCATCAACCACATATCCCTCTTGCATCAACCACATCTCCGTCTTGAGTCAACCACATCACCCTCTTGGGTCAACCACATCACCCTCTTGAGTCAACCGAATCTCACTCTTGCATCAACCACATCACCCTCTTGACTCAACCACATCTCTCTCTTGAGTCAACCACATCTCCCTCTAACATCAACCACATCTCCCTCTTGCATCAACCACATCCCCCTTGTGCAGCAACCACATCACCCTCTTGTGTCAACCACATCACCCTTTTGAGTCAACCACATCTCCCTCTTGAGTCAACCACATCACCCTCTTGAGTCAACCACATCAACCTCTTGAATCAAACACATCTCTCTCTTGCATCAACCACATCAACCTCTTGAGTCAACCACATCACCCTCTTGAGTCAACCACATCTCTCTCTCTCTCTCTCTTGAGTCAACCACATCTGCCTCTTGCAACAGCCACATCACCCTCTTGCATCAACTACATCACCCTCTTGAGTCAACCACATCTCAATCTTGTATCTACCATGTATCGTTTTTTTATCAACCACATCCCCAATGTAAATCAACCACATCTCTATCTTGTATCAATCACATCTCCCTCTAACATCAACCACATGCCCCTCTTGCATCGACCACATCCCCATCTAACATCAACCACATCTCTCTCTTGAGTCAACCACATCTCCCTCTTGTGTCAACCACATCTCTCGTTTGAGTCAACCACATCCCCCCTCTAACATCAACCACATCTCTCTCTTGAGTCAACCATATCTCCCTCTTGAGTCAACCACATTTCCCTCTTGAGTCAACCACATCACTCTCTTGCATCATCCACATCAACCTCGTGCATCAATTAATCCCCCTCTTCAGTCAACTACATCACCCTCTTGAGTCAACCACATCACCCTCTTGAGTCAACCACATTTCTCTCTTGAGTCAACCACATCTCTCTCTTGAGTGAACCACATCTCCCTCTTGAGTCAACCACATCACCCTCTTGCATCATCCACATCCCCCTCTTGAATCAACCACATAACCCTCTTGAGTCAACCACATTATCCTCTTGAGTCAACCACATCTCTCTATTGAGTAAACCACATCTCTCTCTTGAGTCAACCACACCACCCTTATGAGTCAACCGCATCAACCTCTTGAGTCAACCACTTCAACCTCTTGCATCAACCACATAACCCTCTTGAGTCAACCACATCATCCTCTTGAGTCAACCACATCTCTCTATTGAGTCAACCACATCACCCTCTTGAGTCGACCACATCTCTCTTAAGTCAACCACAAATCAATCTTGTATCTGCCATATATCGCTCTTTCATCAACCACATCTCCCTCGTAAATCAACCACATCTCCCTCTGGCATCAACCACATCTCCCTCTTACATCAACCACATCTCCCTCTTCCTCTTGTATCAACGCCATCTCCCTCTTGTATAAACTACATCTCAATCTTGCACCAAACACATCACCATCTTGTATCAACTAAAAAAAAATCGTGTTTCAACTGCATCTCCCTCTTGTATCAACCACATCTCCTTCTAGAATCAACCAGATCTCCCTCTTGCATCAACCTGATCTCCCTCTTGTATCAACCTCATCTCCCTCTAGTATCAACCGCATGTCCCTCTTGCATTAACCTGATCTTCCTCTTGTATCAACCACCTCTCCTTCTTGTATCAACAAAATCTCACTCTTTCATCAACTACATCTCCCTCTTGTAACAACCACATCTGTTTCAGGCAACAACCACAACTCCCTTTTGTATCAAAATATTGGGGAAGAGGCTCCTGCGACTCCTGCTCATACGCACCTGGCCATAACGTCATGTTGTACACTCTTTCAAGTGTGCCTATACACTTTTAAATTCAAACTACGCTACTGAGTAATCGAAAATCGTGTGCGGAAAATATTCCATATAACGCATGTCCTATTTCACGGGTGTAAATCTAGATGTTGACATGCTGTAACGATACTTTTATCAGATCTTCATTCTGGACAAAGTCCATTCTGCTACACAACTCGGATTGACTCAATATTTAAGTGTAGTCATGTTTAAATGTAACATGAAAGAGTCTAGAGCATGACTTTGGCCGACGCCCGCCGCAGTGCACGAACCATATCCATAGCTGTCCCTTGTCACATTAAGGTCGAGGAAGTGAACTCATGAGCTGTACATACAATACAGTATTGAATATCGGTGTGACATATATAACAAAATGGTAAAACGAATCAGAAGAATGCTTCATTTAAATCTGTATGCAATTCACTGTTATTGTCTTAAACCGATGGTATATACACAACATCTTTTGGGTTAGATCCAAATACATGTATCTATTTATCTAAGCCCTATGACAGAGTTTGAATTGAGCATAAAATACTTTGCCTCTATTTGTCGATCGGAAATAGGCGTTTGTTGGTGTTGATGATTTCATTTTATATAGTCGTCCAAATGAAGATCAGATGACTTAATATAACTTTCACTTGTCTATCAACGACAACCAGATGTTGCTACTTAAATAATTTCCGTTTTTAAGTTTTTTCCCCGCTGTATTGACTGTGTGCAAACAGACATCGGGTTGAATGTTGAATAATGACTGGACATGTTAAGATGGCATATAGTTCATAGTTGTTAAAACAGTTTAAAAAAAAACATGATGACAATAAAACACGTAATAAGTGTTTGCTTCGTCGCCGTTGTATTAGGAATACCTGTTGCCAAAGGTAAATGTTTTATTCCTGGTTAATGATGACTGACTCGGTAATTATAACATGTTTGCCTCCATTAAATTATTGTTTATGATACGTTGACAAAGTGTAATATTATGCTACAGAAAACAATAATGTGTGTGTATATTTTATTGTTTTCTTTGTAAAGAAAAAAAAATGTAATAGATAAAATACTCCGTTGTAATCGTATTATTTGCTGATAACAAAGTACTTTAAAATGCGGACATAATCATAACCGCGAAACCCTTACCGCTTCTGTGATTGAACACTTTTTACGTTATTTTTTATTATTTGTGATGTAATTAAATTCATTTCTCGTTAACATGACACTCAATTCATATACACATTATCTTGTGCCTTTTGCGAAATCAATAATGTTCATTCAATCGAAACTGTTGTGTTCTAGAGTGATTCGTTGTCTGTGTAATGACGCTTTGCCTTGATGATACGTCCAGACCGCTCATCATTTTGATTATTTAATAGTCGTCACTGTCAGCGTCGATCTCTAAGGCAACCAGAAGTTGATAAAACTTTCGTAGGATGAGCGCACTTTAACAGCGTCAATTGAAAAAGAATTTGCGCCCACAACGTCCGTATTGCACCTCGCACAATGTTTGTTTCGTCGAAGAGCTGTCTTTTTATCGCTTTTAGTTAGCCTACGCCACAAACTGTTTATTTTTCGTTAAACGGTTAATTGCACAAAATGGCAGCATTTAGCTCTTTGGTTGTACCTTTAATGAAAATGTATGTTTTGATCTAGTTACTCTGAATCAGTCTGTGGCAAATATGCCTCTGATTATGAAACGTCGTCCGAATAGTTAGAGTTTATTAAAAAAAACTGGCAATTGGATTGGTTCAATGAAGCAAACACAAAACAAACATAAAGTACAAACAAATGACAATGTAAAACTATAGTTGATCTTTAAAAAAACTATTGCGTTTTATTCAATGGGATCAAGATACTGGCTGTGGGTGATCGGCTAAACTTGTTTTATGATAGGACTCCACTTATTAAATCTGACAGAATGGCAGACCAGGTTAAAAGACTGTTAACAGAGCCCTTTGTTTGTACTTTATGAGTGACAGAGGAAACTACACATCGGCATAAGTGATGTGTATTTTTTAACCATCACTAACATCTACTGTCTTTTAAGTCGCTGTTTTTTTTTTTGTTTTTNAAAGCGTTACAAACGCTTTATTATTTTACCGATATCGAATGATGATTTTCCATTAATGAACCAATATTTTTCAGATTTGTCTGAGTCGGGAGTTTTATTTCGCTTGTTTAAACATACTACATGTACATACATTCTTTTTTAATCTATGACATTTAAATTTAAAAATCGTCATCCTACCAAAACTGTGAACAATTCCTTTTTAATAATATTGACTTTCATATATGAATCTGACGAAAACGCGAAAGCCGGGCGTTACCAACACGAACATAACACTACGTAAACACGCTGGTGAGGAGCGCAATGACATTTTGTTTTCGAGTGTTTGCGTGTCCGCTATTGCTTCTCGCGAATAAGTGTTTCCGCTGTTTCAGATTGTATTATTCAAATGCAAAAACATAAATGACAGACTACCGTAGATGCAAAACCAATATGTGATACTTTAACGCCAGTTTCGCATTTAGGCTTTTGTGCATTTGAGTGGCTGTTTTTGTTTTTTTATTCACACTATTTTCCATTAGTCCGTTCTTTTATTAATTATGGACAACCTGAAACAAAAAAGGGGCTTTTTTAACATGGATATGCAGCAGACATTATTTACCAATATTTCATCTTTCTAGGTATTATCTTTGGATACTTTCTCTAGTAAACCGACATCGAACAATAGATTCTCTGACCAAAACGAATTGTATAAATACGTTCTACAGCTACACCGACATTGCTCAATACTTTATTTAGCAACACCGACATCGTATAATACTTCCCCTAGCCACACCAACATCGGTGAATACTTTCCCTAATTACATCGAAATCGTTGTACACGTTTTCTAGCTTTACCGACATTGGTGATTACTTTCTTAAGATGGTAGAAAATCAAACTTTAAATTGCTCGTAGATCCGGTAATGGCTGCCATCTCATATCACAGTCTGTCGCGATTATAGTTGATACGTTAAGAACTACCATAGCTGATTAATCCGTAAACCCAACGACATCACCTAGCTGATAAAACCGGGAACCGTTACGACCTTCTACAACTCATAGATCCGTAAAACACCACAACCTCCTACAGCTGATAAACCATTAAAACGCTACAACCTCCTCAAGCCATGGCCCATGCAGATAAGTTAAATCCGAAAAACGCTAAAACATTCCGTAGCTGATTAATCCTTTAAACGTGACGAAATCCCGTATCTGATAAATCAATAAAACGCTAAAACTACCTACAACCAATAGATCCTTAAAACGCTACAACCTCCAACAACGTATTGATCCCTTAAACGCTACAACCTTTTACAACTGATAGAAGTAAAACGTTACGACCTCCAACATTTGATAGATACGTAGCAAGCTAGAACCTTCTAAAGCTGATTGCAGCGCTATGATCTTCCATTAGCTGGTTGATCTTTCAAACGCTCCCATCCCCTACATCATGTAGATCTGTAAAGAATTAATATGTATGGGAGATCCGTTTAAACACTAGGATCTTGCACTGCTGTTAGTAAAACGCCCCGACCTCTCTTTAGCTGGGCGGTCCGCTAAACGCTTTGAATTCTGATTAACAGCTAAACTGATAGATCCGTAAAACTCTATGCCAATGTAGCTGGTAGACCGATAAAACGCTACCACATCCTGAGATGATTGAATTATTTACTTGATTGTTCTTTTCATCTAAAGTCACATACCTAATCGAGGAAACAAAAACTGAAGAAACCCTGATGTAATGGATTGAAAATAATTATTTTGTAATGGTTTATTACATTTTGTTTTATATGTTGTGGCTGCAGCGGCGACTGTAACTACTTCTACTGCAGCACCCGGGCCGTCAAACTGCTCTGGTTAGTAACCAGCCAGTATCTTGTCGCGTGTTTGTCTGTTATATTATCTTCAATGCAAAATGGTGTTTTTTTCTCATATGAACATACGTCCTTACATCAACGAAATAAGGGAATATATGAATATGTTCGATTGAAAATTAAATTGGCAATGGAAACATAAATTAATGTTGCACGGGAATTAAAAATGTTTTTCATTAATTTTAAGATACTTATGAAGGTTGAAGGCTTTTGTTATTCTGTATGGCCTTCTTCATATGAATCGTTAAAATATATTCACATATTATTGCAGTAGTTCCGTGTAAGAATGGTGGGGAATGCACAAATGGTACTTGCATATGCACCGCTAACTTCACAGGTAAGTAAATAATTACGAGTTGCTAAAACTCGTTGATACTTACAAATGCATTGTTACGGTAATTAACTATTTTATAGCGCATAATAAATATGTCAAGACGCCAAAAACAAGGCGTAATAATGCACAACAGACGAGTTATAACGCGAATAAAACGAAAAGTCACGCAAACTAAAAGTGCAATGACGATAAAAGGAAAAGTGTAACAAGGCAAAATCCAACGCTTAGCAAAGGCATAATAATGCGAACTAAACGCGAATCTGAAAGTGGTATGGATCATGTAATTTGAATCAAATAAGTAGTTTCAAGACATAAAATAAATAAGAAGAAGCTGAACAGACAGGGGCGTAGATGCTATTAGGCACAGCAGGCCCGGGCCTTCATTTTTTTTTAACATGAACAAAATAAAAATGCTTCAACTTCAAAAAACGCATTAAAATGTTGACCCTGAGGGGGGTGAGGTGTTAGAAATCTGCATTTTATATTGACATAATCCTCAGACAATGTATACACCGTGTACTAGCAATCCTGCTCACAATGCCAGCTACCTCAGCCTCGTGTGAGCGTTTCTTCAGTTCTATGCGACGTATCAAATCGTACATGAGAAGTACCATGTCTGGTGAAAGGCTGTCTGATTTAGGACTCCTACACATTCACCGAGAAACGGATGTTTCGATCGATGAAATCATCAACACATTTGCCTCGGTTAAGTGCAGAAATATTGATTTCATGTAATTGATGCACTTGTTAGAACAATTAGTGTAATAGATCGACTATAAGTAAGTTTTACACTCAACACGTTACGGTGCCGTTATAGACATGCAGACAGTATTATTGGAAAGAATTCCCATGACTTGTGAATAAGTGGAAAGTTACACTTTTTAATGTTTCTCTGTTCCATATTGTTTTAAAATTTAGTTCTCTGGTATAAAGATAATACAGTAAAATTTAGTTCTCTGACATTGAGATAAAACAGTAAAATATCAAACAAAAACAGATCAAAGTCTTATATTTTCTTATCTTATTATTTGTCTAAATATGCTTAAAATCTCACCACATGCGTTATAGGATTTAACAAATTTCAGGGGGAGCACCCCCGGACCCCATTTTTATGTATCATATCCAGGTCTTCAGCTCAAAAAATGCTAGCTACGCCCCTGACAGAGTTTAGACTTTATTTTGAAGTCAATCTTATCTGAACTTCTACAGAATGCATATGAACATATATGGTATGTGTGTGACTTTTTTGGCCCTTCAACGTTTATTTCGCGTGTGTACGAATTATTACACGTTATTAGGATTTCAATTCGTAATATTACGCATCATTTCGTGTTATACGTATTTATTTTGCGTTTTAGCGTTACTATGCGTTAGTTTGTGCAATTACGTGTATCTTGGCGAAGAAACGTTTGTGTTTGCTCTAAAAACGACTTCACTTTGTTGTATTTATAGATTATGTGATGCTGAAAGGCGTTCGTACCTTTTTATAAATGCAACATAACTATTATTCCAACAAGGAAGTTGTAAATTACGCATTATATTTTTCAGGGTGGTATTGTGATATCCCTAGCAAATGTCAGATTTCAGACTGCGTGCAGAACAATACTGTTAAATGCGAAATCGAAATATACGAACAACCTACAGGTAATCAAGCGAACTGCACATGTAAAGGCAATTACGAAGGTACGCAATAATTGGTAATGAAGATGCCCTATCAGCGAGTAACTGAAATACCTTATGATCATTTTATAAACTTGCAAAAGACTGCATTGTCCGCTATTTTCAGCAAGTGGAACTATCCCACTTATTTGATTATGTATATATGTGTTATCATATTTANTGTGAGCGTTCCTTCAGTTCTATGCGACGTATCAAATCGTACATGAGAAGCACCATGTCTGGTGAAAGGCTGTCTGATTTAGGACTCCTACACATTCACCGAGAAACGGATGTTTCGATCGATGAAATCATCAACACATTTGCCTCGGTTAAGTGCAGAAATATTGATTTCATGTAATTGATGCACTTGTTAGAACAATTAGTGTAATAGATCGACTATAAGTAAGTTTTACACTCAACACGTTACGGTGCCGTTATAGACATGCAGACAGTATTATTGGAAAGAATTCCCATGACTTGTGAATAAGTGGAAAGTTACACTTTTTAATGTTTCTCTGTTCCATATTGTTTTAAAATTTAGTTCTCTGGTATAAAGATAATACAGTAAAATTTAGTTCTCTGACATTGAGATAAAACAGTAAAATATCAAACAAAAACAGATCAAAGTCTTATATTTTCTTATCTTATTATTTGTCTAAATATGCTTAAAATCTCACCACATGCGTTATAGGATTTAACAAATTTCAGGGGGAGCACCCCCGGACCCCATTTTTATGTATCATATCCAGGTCTTCAGCTCAAAAAATGCTAGCTACGCCCCTGACAGAGTTTAGACTTTATTTTGAAGTCAATCTTATCTGAACTTCTACAGAATGCATATGAACATATATGGTATGTGTGTGACTTTTTTGGCCCTTCAACGTTTATTTCGCGTGTGTACGAATTATTACACGTTATTAGGATTTCAATTCGTAATATTACGCATCATTTCGTGTTATACGTATTTATTTTGCGTTTTAGCGTTACTATGCGTTAGTTTGTGCAATTACGTGTATCTTGGCGAAGAAACGTTTGTGTTTGCTCTAAAAACGACTTCACTTTGTTGTATTTATAGATTATGTGATGCTGAAAGGCGTTCGTACCTTTTTATAAATGCAACATAACTATTATTCCAACAAGGAAGTTGTAAATTACGCATTATATTTTTCAGGGTGGTATTGTGATATCCCTAGCAAATGTCAGATTTCAGACTGCGTGCAGAACAATACTGTTAAATGCGAAATCGAAATATACGAACAACCTACAGGTAATCAAGCGAACTGCACATGTAAAGGCAATTACGAAGGTACGCAATAATTGGTAATGAAGATGCCCTATCAGCGAGTAACTGAAATACCTTATGATCATTTTATAAACTTGCAAAAGACTGCATTGTCCGCTATTTTCAGCAAGTGGAACTATCCCACTTATTTGATTATGTATATATGTGTTATCATATTTAGGTTATAGATGCCAAAATCGGAATGACTGCAAACCGCTACCATGTAAGCACGGTGGTGGCTGTTCCCTTGCGATGAACTATACCAAGCCCTACAGGTGCAATTGCAAAATCGGCGACGCATCCCAGGACTGCCTCATGAACGAAGCTGACGACTGTCTTACTATTCCTCCATTTAACGCAACGAATTATCGGACATGTATTGACAATATCGGTAAGTGATTTAAAGTCATGATCATGATCATCAGCAGCAGCAGCAACAGCAGCAGCAATATCATCATCATCATCATCANGTCGTCATCGTCGTCATCGTCGTCGTCCTCGTCGTCATAGCAACTAAGAAACAATGCCATTTTATACACAGGTTCAGCCCAGCTGATATGTGCTCCCGGCTTCCAAGGTGAAGGCTGCAAGGACGCCGTCAATGTCAGTGACTATTGTACCCAGTACAACTGCAGCGACGAAAAATATTGTAAGGTGAGTGAATGGGGATGCGGGAAAATTTTTAAAACATGTTTATTTAAGGTTATATAATGAAATTCAGGTTAAAAAATGCTATTTATTTATATTTCGTGGAAAAAATAACCAACTTAAAAGTTGTGAGATAAAAAAAATGGAAAAATAATTACCCTTGTATAATTAAATATTGTTTTAATGTGGATTTTGAAAAATATAGAACCCATTTAACAACAAATAACAACGTCTCACAGTGCCCCAGATAAGATGCGTATCGGCGTTTTTCACCCTATTAAAATGTTTAAAAACGCAAAGAAATTCAATACAATGCGTATTAAAAAGGCAATCAATTTGACTTTAACGCTTATTCTTCAAATGTGATGCGTACGATACAAGTCTTGATCGAAATTTCGGGAATTTCTCATTGGAATAATTATCTTACGGCGGCGAAGATTTTACTCATT
The DNA here is from genome assembly GCA_007657795.1 of Dreissena rostriformis. Taxonomy (NCBI): domain Eukaryota; kingdom Metazoa; phylum Mollusca; class Bivalvia; order Myida; family Dreissenidae; genus Dreissena; species Dreissena rostriformis. The sequence continues at coordinate 4,222 of VMBQ01013491.1, read as the reverse complement.
CGAAAGTTAGCAAGCGCCTGGATGATGGAGGAGCAAAACTGTCGAAGTTATTCAAACGCTATGCGGACTAAATTTCATAGCAAATAAAGCGCCTGACCAAAATATTTACAACGTGCATGTTTTTGTAAAGCGTCTGTACTTTCAGTTTTTATAACGGTGCGAATTAAAAATTTCTAAGCGAGGTCGAAGGACGTCCGCGTTTGTTGCGCTAAATATATGTCGGCGAATAAGTGCCGAATCATTCGTGTTATCGATTTGTTAGAAACTGTCAGAGACGTTATCTACGTCTCTGAAACTGTGTATGCAGCGGTTGAAAGTAGCGAGTTTACATCCAAAAACATGACGGAAAGTCCGTGATTAAAAAAACCTGTCAAAAGTAGAAAAAGTCATATCCGTGGTTAGAAATTGTTGACTTTGATGGGACAGAAAAAAAATTGAAATGTGCATACTGCACCCAGTCTGTGCAACATAAGTAAAGCAGCAACGATTTTGAGGAATAAATGTTAATAACTTATTTCACCTTATTTAAAAACTGAAATCACCCTATTTTTCAAAATCAAGGGGTGAAAACCCTATTACCCAAATAATTATTTGAGGCACTGATCTCATCTTAAAAATAACAAGATTGTGTATACTATGAAATACGTTAGTTTGTGAAGCTGTTTGGGCAGGACACATATCTTAGTTTAAATTGTCAATGCTTTACAACACTTAAATTATAAACAGAGACGTGATACTGAAACAGAAATGATTTTCGTTTTACGAAATAATGTTTCACAGCCCACACATTGTTCTACATATGCTAGGGGTGTTGTGGCAGCTTATTTAACCGATGATATATGTATAGCAACACCGATGATGCTATTATCACAACCCAATATTTGTGTTATCAGTATCATCAAAAATGACGGGTTAGTTCATAATACCAAGGTCAGTGGTTCCATCCCAGGTGTGGTTATTTTTTTTTTTTCCTTTTTTTACTTTTTTTAATTTCATTCTTGTTTTATACTGGAGCTTTTACTCCTGTTGTTTACATTTATCTATTTAAAGCATGAAATAACAAACTTCAAAACATGCCGAAATCTGTGAACACGTCCCTGTTAGTTATTTATGATTAAGGTCGAGTTTGATACTGTATGGTCTTATGTTTGTGATTAAATATTGTATGATTGTTTTGTTTTATTGGTAAGCTGTTGTGATCCCAGTTAAGATTGTAAACAATTTCTAATGTGTATGTATATTTCTAGCAATCTATGTACCGGTACTTGGGTTATGCCTAATTGCTGTATTTTATGAAATTTGACATAGACGGTAGGGATTGTTAAAAACAAAAATCTCTGTTAAAAGTGCGGTGACCCCCCGTTTTTATTTTTGTTTTATGATGACAACACATAGATGAACATGTTTGAGCAGTTTCGCAGAATTCTATTGGACAGAACTTTTTAAATTTCATTTAATATGTGATTTAAAAAGTAAAAAAAATGACGATTTTTTTAGTTACATAAATTTAAAAAAAAACAACTTAAAATTGTATTGTGTACTCCATTTTATTGATAGTGTGTGGTTTAATTAAATGGTATATGATGTATCTTAGCTTATATAATATCTACATGTTGCCGATTTCGTAGGTTATTAAAAAAAAACGCAATTAGAGATTTTTCGTTTTTTATGAAAAATTACATGTTATATAATGATGAATAAAATCAAAACAAGGCCGGTGACCCTATGTTTTTATTTCATTTTTCATATAGCTTTTGTATGTTTTACTCAAATATAAATTTTGAACAAAATCTATTAGATGGAAAAAAATCAGCAAAACTGCAGCAACACCCCTTAACACTTCTAATTTACATATAGCAGGATTAGTGAAACTGTGAATTAAATACTACAGCGCTGTGTAACTGTGAAACATTCCTTTTTAACACTTCCTACGTTCAAATGACAGACACTGTGTAACTGTGCACTATTCCCATTAAATCTTCAAACGAAAACGTGAAACGTTCCCTTTAATATGTTTAACATAAAGATTGCAGTACCTGTGTTATTGTGAAACTTACCGTTTAAATCTTCTACGTTCATATTGAAGCTCCTACATAGCTGGGAAACTTACCCTTTAAAACTTTCTAACGTACATATTGTAGTCCCCGTGTAACTGTGAAACATGTCCTTAACACTTCAAACGTTAATATGAAACCCCACTTTAACCATTTAACATTATGCTAAACATAATACTGCAACCCCCTTTTAAACGTGAAGCATACCCTTTAACACTTATTATGTACATATTGCAGCCCTTTTTAACTGTGAAACATTCCCTTCAACACTCATTATGTTCAGAGTGTGGCCCCTTTTAACTGTGAAGCATTCCATTTAAGAATTCTAATGTTCATATTGCAGCCCCTTTTAATTGTGGAGCATTCCCTTAAACACTTCTAATATATATATATTTAAGCCCCCTTTTAACTGTGAAGAATTCTCTTTAAGACTAATAATGTTCATATTGCAGCCCTTTTTAACTGTGAAGGATTCACTTTAACACTTCAAATGTTAATATTGCAGCCCCTTTAACTGTGAAGCATTCCCTTTAACACTTCTAATGTACACATTGCAGCCCCCTTTAACTGTGCAGTATTCCCTTTAACACTTCTTATGTACATATTGCAGCCCCCTTTAACTGTGCAGTATTCCCTTTAACACTTTTAATGTACATATTGAAGCCCCCTTTAACTGTGCAGTATTTCCTTTAACACTTCTAATGTACATATTGCAGCCCCCTGTAATTGTGCAGTATTCCCTTTAGCACTTATAATGAACATATTGCAGCCCTCTTTAACTGTGTAGTATTCCCTTTAACACTTCTTATGTACATATTGCATCCCTCTTTAACTGTGCAGTATTCCCTTTAACACTTCAAATGTACATATTAAACCCCCTTTAACTGTGAAGTATTCCCTTTAACACTTCTAATGTACATATTGCAGCCCCCTTTAACTGTGCAGTATTCCCTTTAACACGTGTAATGTACATATTGCAGCACCTTTAACTGTGCAGTATTTCCATTAACACTTCTAATGTACACATTGCAGTCCCCTTTAACTGTGCAGTATTCCCTTTAACACGTCTAATGTACTTATTGCAACCCCTTAAACTGTCCAGTATTCCCTTTAACACTTNTATATTCTACAAAAAAAGTGACCTAATAAATAGCATATACAGTTGGTGACTTTTGATATCAGACTTTTCTGATATCACATGGTAGTCAAATGTCAAACAAAACATATATTCTGTATATTTTGGTCGGTTGGTAAACTGGTTTTGTTCTTGTTCATTCGCCATCGTGCCATTCTAAGTTAATTTTGATAATCATCAAACTGTCCATAGGAAGGGTCGAGTAATAGCTCTTACCTAAATTCGGCGTCTAAGCCGTTTCAGCTCTCTAATATTTTTCACTTGCTCTTCATCTTATGTTTGTGAAAATAATATCTTGATCAAGTTCAATAACCAACCAAATATATCAGGGCCTGGACTCATGGGTATAAACGAATCTAAATATATTGGGCAGTTTTGTCGTTTTCGCTTTGNGTGTAAACGTATCTAAATATATTGGGCAGTTTTGTCGTTTTCGCTTTTATTAGTACTCAGTTAAGATTCAATTTCATGTAATGTAATTCTTTTTTCGAATGCAGTGATTATCACTGATGTATTTATTGATTAAATTACATTTAACCTAAGTTTGCATAACTATTTAACAAATTAGTCCTGTTCGCCATTGATTTTCGTTGTCTTGTCAGGCACATGCAGTTAACAAACTCTTCTCTTTTGCGATGTATCGTGGTTTCAGAGAAGACATGCTGTTCGACGGATTCGACGAGACTCTTAATAACCTGACGGAGTGTAGCCCGTACTTCAACAGTGTTTGCACAAAGTCATTCGGGAACGGATATTGCAATCCCCCCTGCAACCACGCCACGTGTCTGTGGGATGGCGGTGACTGCTCGAATGTGACGTCATCCCCGATTCCAGAACCACTTCCGGGAGGCGTTGTCATTCAATTCAAACGTCCGCCGATTGATGGTTTCCATAGAAATCTGTCTATGATATCGAGATCTCTCCTTTACGCAACCGTCATAAAGTAAGTAAGGTGCACTACTCCCTCATTCAGTAAGCTTCATATTTTTTATCATTGTTAAATAGTATGGCTGAAATCTTAAGACTTAGGAAT
>VMBQ01013490.1:4996-17205 GCA_007657795.1 Dreissena rostriformis | reverse complement strand
AGCTGTATACGCCAGATTTTCACCTTAGCCTGACCTTTTTAAGCGACCAATCAATTCGAATATAAAATTTCCCGCCGTTGGGCCTGAAACTTTTGGCAGTAGAAAACGTGCATTTACAAACAGATTTCGCATTAATGGGAAGTATAGGGTATGAAAAGAGATACTACAGTTCGTTTAGCAACGATGTTAACTGCGTATTCATCATGAACCAATTGTATCTCTAATCATAAGGTTTAAGAGATAGCGCAGTTTCACACACAATGCTCGACATCAATACAGAATGTGTGCCCATTTATATTTAGAAGAAAATTCAGCGCCTGAGCGTTTGTACTTAAAGGCTGCGTTCTCATATTTGGTAATTTCTAAGATATTGCTTTCTGTGCATTCATAAAATTTTTAGAGCATATAAGAATTGCTGTTCAGTAACCTTATATACGCTTTGACGAAAATATTTAAAATTGTTTTTGAAATTGACCGTTAAACACGTACTTGTTTAAAGCTTTAAACAAGCCGTCGTTCTAGCAGTGGAATTGTTACATCACTTTAATGCATTGCATTCTAACCCGCAAGGTATCAAGGTAAGTTTGCGGTCAGTTACAGAAATCGTTATTTTAACGCTATCGCGTAAACTATGTGCACTTAAAGTTTATTTTGATCAGAAAGGTACCAAATAAAGGTATTCGGCAATATTATTATGGTATGTCAATCATAGATTTTTTAATGTGTTTTAACAATTGCATGATAAGGACCAATTTTGAATTTAATTAGAAATATTTATCCATTTAGACCAATTTATTAAGCATTAGCACGATGATTCACGATGTTATTAATAATGGATCAAATGAGATTTGAGTGTTGCCGGCTGACCTATATGCTTTCATTTATTTTCATGCTTCTTGTGTTTTTTTCTATTTTGTAAATATAGATATCTTAGTAATAATATCTAATAAAGCAAAATAAGCCACGAAATCTGGCGCAATACCCCGTAATTTATTTGCGTGTGATGCAGATAAGAAAATAAAAAAGGCATTCGCTATTTTTGATCTCAAACATATAACTTTTGATCGTTCATAAACACCGACCACAATCAACGCCATATATCTTTTTTAAAGATATTTCTTGTTTCTTGTAAAGTATGGTTGCTTCGAACCATTCTATGCTTAAGAAGGAAGTCAAAATATAGCTAAAGGATTGAAACAGGTTAAGCTCTGATGTAAACTTGGCCTGCTGTATGACTTATCGATGAATGAAACTTCATGTACATTATGTAAGGCATATGTACCAAAACGTTAACTACAACGAAATTCTAAACCATTGTATTGCGACAAGTGATATGTTTAGATTGTGTAGTGAAATAACGGTCCATGCATATGTGATGGATCATATAACAAAGTTTCAAGAAGGAAGTTTAGCCACGTTTTACAGATCAGGAAATCGTTTCAATTCAGAGTGTTTCTAGATTATGGATATTTCAAATCTAAGATTCGTGTTTCACGAAGAGAGATAGATGCTGCTTCACCGAGTGCGTTTATTATAATCGACGGTTTATTAAAATATTACCGAATAGTTTGACATTGTCAATTGAGACAAGGAGCTACACATCTACCAGTGAATATTAAAGCGAAAAAACAACTATCAACTTATGCGATGCTCGAACGTTTTTCAACGACTATCATGTTCAAGGTGAAGTAGACAACGAACGCGTCTATTTAGCAATTGTACGTGTAAACGCAAAGTTAATACTAACCATGCTGTAAAACAAGAAAGACGGTTATAGAGAAGAGTTACCCTTCCAAATAACACAACTCCTCATGTGACGATTTTCTTATGATATTGAGAATAGCATGTTTATTATTGCATCAATACAATAAGAGTTTCGAGGGGTTGGCTGGCAATACATTTGGAGACATTCTATACAGTTTCTTGTCAATTGTCTAATGGTGTTGATTAGTAAATGCATACTATTGTATCAACAAAAGCAAACTAGCAATGAGTGGATTTACAAGAATGAGCTTGGACACATTCATGAAGAGCTCGAGTCTCTCGAGGTTGCCGTGTTTTGTCACAATGGACCCGGAATCCCCACTTCGGGGAGTGTACTATTTTCCGAAGAAGCAGGCGCTTAAAATCCAGTTTGTCCGTATCGAAGTCAAACAGGACAGCTCTATAGGTACCGGTCATCCTTTGTTTTCTTTCCTTTTTTGCTTTATGATTAATGTGTATAGAGAGATAATAAAAATAAAATAATATAACATATAAATTCACATATTTTTTCAGGTTCTACTTATCAAAAGGAACGAGCTTCTTTTATTTGAAAAGCGTTCTTAATTCCACTTAAATATAGAGGTGTAATACGCCAAGAGAGTAAAACATTGTTCGAAATAGACACGGTATGAATGCTTATTTTCGCAATATCAGTTTTCTTTAATGATTTCGGTAAAGATCAAGCCAATAAAGAAACTGAATTAATGTTTTAAAATGCTATATTTATTGCGCAATTACAAAGCTTTAATTCATAACACATTGTCGTTGTAATGATTATTCATGTCGCAGTATTCAACACAATTTGTGACCGTGTTTTATTTAATTTCAGATCGTAGGAAATCCTCCGGAGAAAATAGTCCTAGATGACGATTCTTCGCTTTTAAATTCGAATGAAACTTGACTAAAATTGTCCGGAAAGGTGCCATCCTTAGCTGCTTCAGTGTTATGCAAGGCAACGAAACGCGTAAATTGTTTCTGATGGATAGAAATGATGACACATATATAGTGAAAGAAAACACTCCTCTGCAATACTCCACTATTGTGGATTTGATTCCAAAGGCAAAATGTGAGGACTCTCTTCGTGTTCAGAAAGCTCTTCCTCGAGATGTTCAATTTGACGATGTGAGTATGTCAGATGTCGCTTCGTCCATACTTGGAGAATTTGAAAAGCTTCGGATAATACTGCGGGGTGTGATTCAAATCAAATCGATTGAGAAACACGAGTTCTACATTGGATGGCTACGAACCAGCAGTAAGCACTTTACCGTGTGTCTTATTCCGAGAAATGTTGCCCGCAACTAGAATGTGATACGTTATAGACGTGCAAATAAAAAAAAAGAACGGTACATATGCTTCTTATGAAGGAGTGATTGGGACGAAACTGTTCAAAACAAGTTTGGGAGTAACCAAAATCATAGTTTCAATTCCCGGTGAAAACTCTCCAGATAATATCTATATCGAATCATTGATTGCATCTCAATCCGACACATACACAGGACACGTTTCAGGTGAAGAAAACTCTGATGATACTATTACAGATGCAATGGTTGAAGAACTAGACTACGAAATTTCAGATATTGAATCAGAACTTTATAAGAATATTTAAGACCAATCTCGCGCACTTGCATTCGTGATTCCGATGATATGCACGCGAGTCCTACAGGAAAAGATTCATTGGATGACACATATTTGAAATGTGTCCAACAAACAGTTACAAAAGTCAATGACATTAGTTATTCTAATAAAAAAATGATGTTGAATACGATGATTCTGTCGGAGAACAAAATATAAGGTCGGATAAAAATGTGAGAGTTGTAGCAGGCGATGTTGAATACGGTTACACTTCAAGAGTTGCCAAGGATAGATCGTTGCAGCAGTGACGACACAGTGTGTGAGAAAATAAGCAAGAAGTAAAAACGTTTGTGTTAAACGAAACGAATAAATTTAGTGGTAGTTTTATTATTCTCGTCTTCAAATGTCTTTATTGGGCATTAAATCTGGCCAAGATACAAATAAATCGTATTTCAGAAAAAAATGTCTGTTTATGTGATCTGGTGTTAGTTTAATAATCATGTTCATTTGCTTAATGTAACACTCATTTCGTAGTTTTTAGTTTATTCATTTATATGTTTTGATTATATATGAGGTAAAAGTAACAATTATTGATATTTTATTTAAATAGTGGGAAGTTTCAATTAAATAGACGATATTTACTTCCATTACAACAGGCCAGTTCCTATCCAACTTTGTATGTGTTTATATAAGAATAATAAAATCTCGTAAAACATACCCAACTAATGTAGCACAGTGGTATGCAGTTTTTTTTCAAGATTGCTAGTTCCGTGTATTGATTTGTAATAAGAGTGAATGTTGTAATCTTTAAAAGGGTCATTCATTTATAGAAACGTTGATAATAAGGTGGTTGTGATTAATTTAGAAAGACAATGAGACTTCTTTGTAATTTTGTACCCAGTCACAACTGCTTAAACGGGGCTTTTAGAATGTTCAGATGTTTTCCTGAATAATATAACTACTTCAGAAATTCGTACCGGATTGATATTTAGCGTGTTTTTAAGAAAATTTAATAAAAACTGCCAGTTTTTATTATTGTTAATACAATATATATATATTATATATATATATATACACATATGTACATACATACATACATATATACATACACAATGTTAAATATTGTCCGAAGTATATCAAATTCTCAAAGAACATAGAAGTTTGCTTTTTACACATAAAACTGTTAAAACGTTTTAAACTCGACATAATTTGATATATACAGTATACTACTATCTTCCTGTTTAAGAGATATTGTTGATGGCGTTTATATAAGTACAGGTATGAAGTGTTTAAATATATCATGTTTCATTAAGGTGTTGTCGTGTTTATGGGGAACTTGTGGTTATTAGTCAACTGTAAGTGCACACATAATTGGTGCAGTTTTGCATAGTACGCATTTTAGTTAATAAATAAACACTTTATCACTAAAACTTTATTTTCTATATGTATAAGTTTTTTATTTGGTCGCATTTGCATTACGTCATTCAATAAGGCAAACACACTATTGGCTCTGGAATGCTGAAAGTTAATGGTCACGCGTTGGACTATCATTGAGCTGGACTTAGAGACTTCCAGGTGCGAATTGTGTGTTGAAGTCTATGTGCAAATCTTTTTTGACCAACAAATAAACTACGGTTACCTCCCTTGATATGAAATTGGGGAGGAACTACGGTTAAATCCCTCGATTAATTGACAGGAACGTTTAACATTATCTTAAACGTCTTTTTTCGCAGAAAAAAGAATGCATCAAATATTAAGTAAAATAGATTTGCATCCGTTTTTGGATCAAATCCGCAAAACAGAGTTTACTACATTNATATATATATATATATATATATATATATATATATATATATAATTATATATATATATACACACAATGTTAAATATTGTCCTAAGTATATCAAATTCTCAAAGAACATAGAAGTTTGCTTTTTACACATAAAACTGTAAAAACGTTTTAAACTCGACATAATTTGATATATACAGTATACTACTATCTTCCTGTTTAAGAGATATTGTTGATTGCGTTTATATAAGTACAGGTATGAAGTGTTTAAATATATCATGTTTCATACAGGTGTTGTCGTGTTTATGGGGAACTTGTGGTTATTAGTAAACTATAAGTGCACACATAATTGGTGCAGTTTTGCATAGTACGCATTTAAGTTAATAAATAAACACTATCACTAAAACTTTATTGTCTATATGTACAAGTTTTTTATTTGGTCACCTTTGCATTACCTCATTCAATAAGGCGAATACACTATTGGCTCTGGAATGCTGTAAGTTAATGGTCACGCGTTGGACTATCATTGAGCTGGACTTAGATACTTCCAGGTGTGAATAATGTGTGTTGAAGTCTATATGCAAATCTTTTCTTGACCAACAAATAAACTACGGTTACCTCCATTGATATAAAATTGGGAGGAACTACGGTTAAATCCCTTGATATATAATTGACAGGAACGTTGAACATTATCTTAAACGTATTTTTTCGCAGATAAAAAGAATGGATCAAATATTAAGTAAAATAGATTTGCATCCGTTTTTGGATCAAATCCGCAAAACAGAGTTTACTACATTACATTTGAGAGTTGGATTACTCAGGCTAATTTTAGTTTTGTGCATGAACCATGAAAGTCGACAAATCATGTTTCATACACGTTGTATTTCCTTGGGAGAGTTGTCGAACTTGAGCAAGATGTTAATGGCACACATGTGATACAAGGATCAAGTATCGAGTAAAGTAAAATACTGTTAACGAATAAGTTATGTAAAAAGCAACTTTATAACAAAACAATATTACTTATGTAGTTAAATTGTATTGTATCTTCCCAAAAAGCTTGTATTATAAACAACAAGTGTATTATAAACAACAAGTGTAAACATGAAGTAATTTGTAAGTTATTCCATGTATATATATCTCGTAGCTTCCTGTAACAGAGCCATTGTTAATGGTATTTACCGGTATATATGTAAAGGTATGAAGTGTTTCAATATATCATGTTACATATGGGTTATTTCGCGTTTATATAACTCGACAATATTAGCCTGGCACTCATGAACTACATAAGCATAAATTATGCGCTTGGATAGATTCCCAAGTATGCATCGACTTTGTTTGTTTAATGAAGTCATAACAGTACACTTGGTAAGCTACACCTCAAACAATTTAAATCGCTTTCAAAACGGATAAGAGATGTGTTTTTCCAGAAACATGTGTACGCAAGTCATACTATGTAAATTATGCACGACAAAGCTCGCCATAATTCACCTGGCACTGACCTGTATGCATGAACATATTAAAATACAGCTACAATGAATATATTGGTTTCCATAGCAATTTTAAACGAGTAAAGCGTACCTCACTAAATATACATGTATAGCCTCACTCATCTCTTGCAAAACGTGCAAGGAAGATACATAATGCAAATTTAAGTGTGACCTTGACCTTTGAGGTAGGGAGAAAGGTGTAACATCATCAGTTCGTCTTATGATGGTAGAAATATGTTGCAAGTTGTTCTAAAAATCCATCCGATATATGGCAAAGTTATGGCCATTATAGGAAAGTCCACAGACATAAAGTACAACAACAATATGCTGTCTTCTCCTATNAATGGCCATGGATTCTTCCTAATTAAAGTTCTACATATTTGATTATTTCCATAGGAAGCAAGACTAACACTGATTTCTTCGCCACTTAATTTATTTAGAGCATCTATTCTGGAAATTCAAAAATAACGTCTTTCCCAGTGAGTTTCTTATACACTGCCGTGAATGTGTCCAACTGAAAAAGACAAGCATAGTCAATTAGCAACCTTTTGGACATTTACACGAACAGTCACTGCATCAAATTTGGGTTGCTGTCCTTACTCTCAAGTTTCTTTAAACATGTCAGGAATATTGTATTATGCATTCATGATTTCCCATTATTTTAAGTGTTCACCAACTTCAACTCTGGTCACTTCACAGGTCCACTAGATGACTGAATGTGTCGCGTTCTGAGAAAACTGGGCAAAATGCATGCGCGTAAAGTGTCATCCCAGATTCGCCTGTGCAGTACGCACAAGCATTTTGCCCAGTTTTCTCAGAACACGCCACAAATGCTTACTCATTGTTGTAACAGTGCCTTGATCAGAACAGAAATGTCATCCACTGTAGTCAGACATATGCTTGTCGTATATTCATCACTTCAAGCGCACATATTTCTCTGAACATTTCAACAAAATTATTAGATAAAGCAGACACTTAATATGTCTGCCATTTACAGACAAGTCTCTGTAAACTCGTGTGAATATTAATGTCTGAAGACTACAAAGCTTCGATGAAATATATGGTATAATTGATGTGTAATGTCAAACAAATGTACTATTACAGCTATAACTAGTAGTAGCTAGATTAGTACACACACTTCCCATAATTGTAAAATATGTCCTCACTCTAACTAGCAGTAAGCATGTTGTAAGGCATTTACAGAGCTACAGTAGCGTGGAATATATGTATAATAATTTGACCACTATTTGTAGAAAAGGCAAAACAATTCGTAGCATAAACAATGCTTTTAGGATCAGAATAATGGTTCATCAACAAACATCAGATATATGCTTGTCTAGTGTTATTCATCATTTAAAAAATTCAAAAAGAAATCAGACTGAAACAGGAACGATTTGAACAACTTAGACAAAGGGTCACCCAAGGATCATTCTCGTAAAGTTTTATTCAAATATGCCAAGACAGCTCAGAAGAAGTCACTACAAGAAAAAGTTAACGCAAACATGGACTGACCAACCACATCCCCCATCAGGGCTTCTCTTCTTTCTTAGAGAATGGGCGTTTTTCACAAATTTGAGAAGTTTGCGACTCAATTTCACACAATTTAAAGAAGTTGGTGACAGATTTTTTCACAATTTAATAAAGTTTCGACTTTTTTTTTTTTTTTTAAATTTTGAGCAGTTTGCAACTCATATTTTCCACAATTTGGAATATTTTGTGACTCCCCCACCCCCCACAAAAAAGAGAAAAATGCCCTGATCCCCATGTGATCAGGTTAGCTAACAATCCAATGGGCAGTATACCTTGTGCTCAATGTTTGTCTGCTGGGCCTTCTCCAGATGTACTTTGATGAGCCGGGAGCCGTCCAGCTTGATGCGGATACGCTTGCCAACAATCTCTGAGGGGAAGCAGAGGTCATCCAGAATGGCTTCGTGAACAGATGTCAGGGTACGACTGGCAAACACACACAACACATGTAGACATGTACATAAGAAAACATCTTGAATGGAATTGATGTTGTATATGGTTTTCACATATGATGGCACATCTGATTTTAGCATCAGAAATTATTTTGTTGCAACAAACTCTCCAAATTGATCTTTCTGTGTATTAATTTGTTGCCACACAGAACATTAATGTGATATGATAATTTCAGTTGTCAAAAGTTAAAATTCTGGTATAGTTCCAATAAATTAGGTCAAAAGTAGTAAATCCATTTGAAAATTCTCTTAACATCCTCAACCATTACATGGGGGTGTTTCAGCCTTTTTGGGAAAAGGAGTCTGGTCAAATTGGGATTTTTTAATCAATAAAATGGCAAATTGTGAATTTTTTATCAATAAAATGGACACATAAGGGGTTTCCCTGGCCATTTTGGGAAAAATTCATATAAATTATAGTTATTTACTTTGTTAGATGTTTATGAAATAAAATTGAGATATAATAATAATCATGCTACACTTCTTTCTAAAACATTTTTTTTAAATTGGCAACTTTTTTTTTTACAATTATGGTTTGGGATCGTGTCCGTTTTACGGCCTTTTTTTACAATACATAGCAGAACAAGAGATGTGTTTGTTAGAAACACAATGCCCCCTACTGCACCGCTTTGAAATAAAATTTCCGTATTTTGACTTAAAGTTCCATATTTTGACCTTAATGTTTTTTGACCTTTGACCTTGAAGGATGACCTTGACCTTTCAGCACTCAAAATGTGCAGGTTCATTAGATGCACATGCATGCCAAATATCAAGTTGCTATCTTCAATATTGCAAAAGTTATGGCCAACGTTTAAGTTTTCCGACGGACTCACAGACTGACGGACGGACTGACCGTTCAACTGCTTTATGCCACCCTACCGGGGGCATAAAAACCCCTGTATTCGTAATACTTGTGCTTTGTTACCTGATCGGCCTTTTCTGCTTGTTCTTCCTTTTGGTTTTGCGGGTTGGTTTAGGAAGAATTCTCCTCTGCAATACAGTATAGTTTGTTGGAACTATTTTTTTAGAGCAAGTATTTTAAATTAATCATAAACATGAGATAATTAACCCAAACTCAATTTTACTGGAAAGGCAATCTAAGTGGTTAACTAATTACCGAGTAATATTAAAGAATAATAATCAGAACATAGTGTCAACATATGGTTTCAGTCATATGCTTGTCTTGTTTGTTCATCATGATACACAATGTTTATAAATGTCACTGCAACTTAATGAATTACCTCTTCAGGTTGTTTCACCATATGTAACACTGATCGATTAAAGGCCTCTTCCCATTGAAAAATCTCTTTAAAATCATAAGTTTTTCCCTAAATCAAAACTTACACCACCTACTTACCCCAGCAAGTGATAACAGCCCTACTTGAGAGACAGGAATATACAGATAGTTCTGAGCAAGTAATTTTTCTTTCAGTAGTCAGTGGAAATTGCTTTTCAAAATTATAACTAGTTAAACACATCTAATTATTATGGAATCCTTTTGGACTCTTTATTTTTGGGGAGATTTTTTTTCTTCAAAATCTTCAACTTCTCAGTTGTCATCTAATTCTCAGCTAACTCAATATGGGGCAGCAACAGGTTACTTATGACCACCTTGGCTGATCAACAGCTGTGATACACTGATGCAACAGGGCTTTTTTCCTTCTTACAGAATGGCCATTTTTTCACAAATTTGAGAAGTTCACAACTCAAATTTCAGGGCTTTTCACCCTTATATAACAGGGGCCCCTTCCCAATCGAAAATAACGTCATTTTTCCCCAAAATTGATAGAGGAATTTCCCATTATTTTTTTTTACTTAGACATATTGGGCATCTCCCAAATTGAAAGCAATGAGCTCTAATGTGATTAAGAATGCACCACAATGTGTCTTTTAATACTTCTGCACAATGAAATAGACCCCCGTTTCTTTTTTTTTATTTAAACACAGTCTTCCCAAAATGAGCAGTTATCGAGCATGAAATTCCCAATTTGAAAGGCTAGGGCCTCTTCCCAATTTCCTGATGAAAAGACCTGAATTTCCACAATAAAAAAAAAATTGTGAGTTTACACAATATTAAAAAGTTTGCAACTCATTTTTTTACAATTTTGAACAGGTTGCCTATCATTTTTTCACAGTTAAAAAAGTTTGTGACTCATTTTTTCACAAAATGAGGGGGCCAAGGCCCCTTCACAAAGAAGCCCTGATGCAAGTATTCTTACCTGTGCAATGAAGACGACATGTTTGCCACTGAACTTCTTCTCGAGCTCTCGCACCAGACGGGTCTGGATCCTCTGGTAGCTCTTCAGCTGGGGCACTGGCACAAACACCATGATCGCCTTCTTGCCGGCAACATCGATCTCCTGAACGATCAACAATACTTGTAAAATAGTGCAGGATTTAGAATTAGACAGGATTTATATTAGTTTTAGAATTGAGGTTATTTCCACCATCACTATTTTTCTTTTAATTACAGACTGTCCTTTATAATTAGCTCTCAAACATAAAAGAAATACTAGGCACTTTTCATAGCAAAGATGTATACCAAATTTACATGCTTTATGGTTACCTTTATCTACACTTTACATTTTTACTGCACTATACGTCCAAAAGTATAACCAAACCACAAGTGTTTTCTGTGGGATACTCTCATCAATTTAAAACCGTATGTATGCATAGTTGAACACAAAAATAAATGCATAAAGAACAGGTAAGAGTTAACAAGCTATAAATATTATGTTCTACAAAAATACTGCAGTTTTTGCATATGACCACAAATTGGACTGAAATTTTCCCCAAAACAATGAGATCTAAAAGTGTATTTTTTTGGAAACCTTTAATTATATAAGTTAACCTGATCCAGTGTGGACAAATATTGTATAATTAAATCATCTGTTGCAGGCTTCCTGAAAAGGCCCAAAAAGTGCCTGTCAACTGGACAGGCTTTTGGAAAAGTTAGCCTGTCCGGACAAAAATTCAACTGCCCGAACAGCCAGGGCTCGACATTAACGGTAGTCCGACTGTCCGGAACAACCAAATTGTTAGTCTGGTCAAGTAAATAAAGAATTTGCTAGTCCGACGGAACAAGCGGTCATTATAATTTAATTACTTAGAAAAAATGCCTTTAAATCGGTAATTTCTGTGGAGTTACCACAAAACTGTTTCCGATCATATTTTGTTTACATTAAAACGACAAAGCGCAAGATATTCCGATAGTTCCATTGAAACTACACCATACGGTTCACAAGGGAAGCAACCCTTAACATTTTTCTTTGCCAAGATAACAAGAATATTCTCCCTTGTAAAGAATATGCATTTTAGGACACCGGTACACACTGATTTTACAGAGAATTAACGTAGTGACCACCTATTTTGTAAATGGCCCAAGGCGAGGGGACATTTTCAGGGAACATTTGGTCAGTGAGTTGTGTTAATGTTGTTTAAAATATCAGTCCAGTACTGTACATATACATCAGTTCAGTACTGTACATATACATCAGTCCAGTACTGTACATATACATCAGTCCAGTACTGTACATATACATCAGTCCAGTACTGTACATATACATCAGTCCAGTACTGTACATATACATCAGTCCAGTACTGTACATATACATCAGT